>CABFWB010000191.1:179799-207942 GCA_902151455.1 Timema bartmani
TCCACCATCAACATCACCACCCATCCCCATCACCACCCATCCCCATCCCCATCACCACCCATCCCCCATAACCATCACCACCCATCCCCCATCACCATCACCACCCATCCCCCATTTCCCATCAACATCACCACCCATCCCGCCTACCCCTTAAACAAAAATGTTCAGTACGTCACTGTTACGTGAACTTTCTACAAATAGTCAGGATGGGTGGTAGGACATGGAACACAGCAAAGAGAGAGAGAGAGACTGAAGGGAAAATGATATGACGTGAGTATTCCAAGCTTGCCTGCACTTTGGGACGACGTAATAACGCAATTTGTCGTGTGTGTGTGTTTTTTCCCCTCTGGTGTCTTCAGTTCGTTGGTGCTGAACATCCTGTGTTGCTTTAGGTTAGTCGACTCTATGAGGTATTGCGACCTACTATAGTTGGTTGACGAAACGGTACGAAGGGTTTACATAAGGATTCCAATAGCCAAACTTCCTGACAAGTGACATTCTAGCACTTCTTCTTACTGCTTCAAAAATTTGCCTCTTGTTCTAGTAATCGGAATTTCTGGCTACTAATCAGAGGTTCCAGGTTTGATTCTTCGGGGGTACCAAAGGTATCTTTTCAAGAGGAGAGCTGTTTACATGGCTACCATAGTCTGGTAAATTAGGCATCATTTAGGTTAAGACTTATTCTGGCACCATATTATCATCATCATCATTATCATATCCCTGGGACAAAGTGATCGCACCTACATGGTCCCTCAAACTCAGAAGACAATTACATATCTCTCACTGTTAGTAGAAGACCAGGAATGTATATCCAACAAACCCTGGTGGCGTACGATGAAAAAAAAGTTTCTTTAAAATTAAAAACTCGCCTGGATAGCTAGTTTTTTTGGCATTAACTTATAATACATATACGTGTATAGTTTGATTTAGATAGGAAGAAATATTTTTGAGAGTCTTATAGCCACAATTTTGTAGTCACTCTGTAAACTATATCTATTCATACGTCAAATCATGTGATCTGTAGTTAACACTTATTAAATATACTATCAATGTCTATACTATAAGATAACACCAATAATATATACAGACATTATCAAGGTTGATCACAAAAATTAAGCTTTTATTTTCTAAAAGTTTATTTTTACAATAATCTTACTACATATACGTCCCAGGTTGGGTAAGATTTGAAAATAGTAACCTACAATTAATAAAAGTATTAAAATAAAATGGTTACTAAACTTGGTATGGGTGCAGACAAAGAAGTGTCGTCTTGTCTGAATTGCCGGGGTTAGAATCCTGGATAAATGTACAGAGTATCCCAAATATTCCTTCACTCAAATGCCGGTACTCATCTTCTAAATGCTACTTTCTTATTCCGTATCACATTAGTGTAAATATGCGTATAACCCGAAAGGTTACTAATTAAGACGTGTAAGGCGCTAAAAATGAAACTACGATATTTATTTAACTCTATATATATATATATTAATTTATTTAATATGAGTTTAGTCTAATGCATAAATAAGCAGTAACGCCTAAAAATTTCTCAAATTGCAACATGAAGATAAGGATGATTCCTAATTAAATTAAAAAGCATTCTTTCGAAAACAGAATGGAAAATCACACAGTCACTCCTCTCATTTCAGCAGGCTGGTATTGAACTACAACCTTCCGACTAAGTTGTGCTAAACACATATTACACTCTATAAATAATAATCAGTTAGTAAATCTGCTTATGATATACTCTTTTTTTATTTTCCTCATTTTATTGAAATACAGAGAATGACTATGGGTCGGTTATATATTTTACAACAATGCACATACCATCGTGCTCCTATATTACCTAAAACCTCGTTGTAAAAAAACTACCCCGGAGTAAAAAATAAACTAACTGACTTTTATTTGTTATTCATTAATTTGGAGTAAGAATCTCCCCACATAAGATTGCCGGTTGATATTTAACACGAATTCACTATTTTTGTCCCGCGCAGTGTTAAATAATAAATTTAGAAATTCCTTTTACCCATTACAATATTTGAAAGGCAACTCGTAGTGTTTTGATTGGAACGTTATAAATAGTCTACCTCATTAAGGTGGCCGCCTTGGTAAGCGATAAATTATCGAACAGACGTTCAGCTCTAACGCAATATTTAATTCTAAGATGCGTTATTTCAAAATATGGTTCACCACAAAACAAAGTCGAAAAGTTCCAACAGTGCTCTCTTTCCTTGACAATAGTTTGAGTCTTATTAATAGAAAAAAATATGTAAAAATGTGACACCAGCACATTTTCAACGAATTAATAAACACAATTGTGGAGCTATGAGATCATGCTGGGTGAAAATGGACTTTATATTTAGCCTTTCTCTAACAAATACAGTAGTTTTTTGATAGGCTCACAACAAGACATTTTAAATATAGTTGAGAAAAATCAATGAGCTTTCCTCTTTACCTTGAGATTAGAAGTTTCATAGTTTTTCTTTCCCCTAATGCTTATTAACATGACAAAGGGAGGATGTAGGTGAAGGGTGAATGGGAGTATAATCTTAAACATAATCGAGTAGTAGTTTCTGAAAACGACACAGACTATTGTATTTTAAGCCGATATTTACTCGCTAACAGAGGCGGCCACCAAAGAGACAATGGATACAAAAAAAATATTAAACGAATTTTACATAAACTAAGAATTGAAATTTAGACTTTCATAAATAGCTTTTACTCTTTTGTAAATACCTACTATCTAGATAACGAATCTATAGTATTTGAGCTACAAAATAATAATAGTGCTACCTCATTAAATACAATTTTTAGTAACGTTTCTCCATATAATGTTTAGTGACAAACAAACAAGAACCTTATTTTCTTCTGAGCGTTTTTGTCACTGTTCACGGAAATTTGTGAAAACTACTTTTTATGATCTAAATATTGGTTACAACTGTCTTTTTAAATATTATAAATTAAATTAACGTCACTCAGTAGCTCATAAAAACTGTTTTGTGTTCCTCTTTGACAGGAAATAAAAATTAAAAAAAAAACCAAACTAAAAATATACCTTGAGTTGGGAATGTAGGAAACGTGAAATAAGGTCAGTGATTTTGCGGTTTTTATATAAAAGCCCTTTTCGGTCAAAATAAATAGAATATTTCTCCAGTATAAACACAGAGTTTAATTTTCTTCACACGGTGATATCAACAATTGTTGAATATTTGTCCTAGGTGTCCTGGAATTTAATGACAACTGTTTCTCTTCATTTCAAATATTTCTCATTTACTGCCGCTATGCTTATTACAGGTATTCAACAACTGTTGATATCACCGTGTGAAGAAACTTAAATTCTGTATTTAAACTGGATAAATATTTTATTTTATTTGACCAACATAGAGTTTTTCTATAGAAACTGCAAACACACTTACCTTTTCTCACGTCCCCTACACGCCCACCTTAAGAGAGAACATTCAATCACCCAACTAGTCCAGAAAATGTCGCTACGAACAATGTTTAGTCTCGTTTGATGATTTTAAAATGTCGCAGTGAATTAATGAAAAAAGTTTTTAAAACAGAAAGATAAAATAATAACTCAGGTTTATAATCGAACATATGTTTAACTTTGTAGTCCATGTTTAACTTTGTAGTCCGTGTGTTCCTACACACACGTGACACGACCGAAACACAATGTCGTCTCACTTTTTGACACACATCCACTGTAAACATTTTCCTTGATAATATGTCCATGAAACTACGGAAAACACGACACGGTTTTTTTTTATTTTGAAAAATAAAAAAAATATATCTGTAATAAAATGCGCAGGAATGTCACATCTTGTGACATCGCACCTGTCACGCGAGATGGCGACTGCAGATTTATAACCTGACTCAGAGCTGCAAACTATTACGCTCTGTGTGACACATTATTCGAACCTTTCTTTCTCTCTCTCTCTCTCTCTCTTATCCGATATTCCCGCGCTCGCGCTGTTGTTGTTGGTGGACCTAGTGTTCTTGACACCTTGGCACACCGGACATTTCGCTTGGTGGGAAAAAGGGAGGGAACTTTTGAAGAAGCGAAAGTGAAATAAGACTGGACTAGACAGGGAGGAGGGTGATAGATATATAAAGTTGGTGGTAAGAGCGGACACATCATCCAGTCGGTCAGTCAGTTAGGACTGGTAGTGTCTGATTTACTACCTGTTTACACGATCAGACATGAGAATAACGGTAAGTAGTATTTTCATCAAAAAAACCCAATAACAATGTCTTGTTATACACGGTAGACATCAGTGACGTTAAACTAAAAGTCAAAATTCGTGGTGTATTTTTAAAATATTAATTTTAAATAAAACAATAAGATTAATTAAATATTAGGTTCTAAAACACAAATTTGATCAACAATATTATCGAATTTTAAATTGAACTGCTTTATTTATTTTATAAATATTTGTACTATTATTTCAAACAAAATTCTTTTAACATTAAAAATATAAGACACATTTTAAATTGTTTTTAGGTTAATATAAATTAATCCATGGAAATGTATTTATAGTTTAATTGTTTATTTCTTTACAAACTGGAATGTTTTTATTTCAAAAACCATATCATTTGATCTACCTTTGATTTTTTTGCTAATCATTTTAATTACGTAAATCGATTTCTTTAAAAGTATTAAGAAGGATTTTAACTTATTACAATTTATAAATTATTAAAATCTTTAAAATACGATTTAATAAAATAAGGACATCAGAGTCGTCAAAGTTAAACCAAAATTGGTGAAACTGAAATTTACTCTAAAAAATGTTACTTGATAAAATTGAATTATAAGCATATTTTTAATTTTTTAGAGATCGAACACTTTATGCAATTTTTTATTGTTTGACATAAAAAAATAGATTTACTATCTAACAACATAAACTAACTTCAAATATTTTATGACAATTTAAATTTTTCTAATAACTTGAAAAAAAACACTTTTTTTTATGAATTACTACTAGTCTTAGTTGCTTTTTTTTATGTAATAATAAGGACCAAGGTTGATTATTTGTGAACAAAGAGTAACATTATCTTGACCATCTCTTAGAAAACATGGGTGGTAGTTAGAAGGAGTGTGATGGGATCGATCCCAAATGATGACTAATAGAAATGTAATATCTGTGTTAGTGGTTTCCTTGTTTACTCAAACAGTAACATCCTAAATTGAGGAGATCGGGTGGGGGTAAATTGATCACTCTCTTTTTATGAAAAAAAAAAGTGTGAGGACTGATTTCTGTTAGCTTACCTCTTGAATTAAAAATTATTTTTGCAGCCAATCAAGACCTTTAGAATAGCTAATATAGACAGATTTTTTTATAGGCTAGATTCAGGATTTCATAGAAATTTAAATATTGGACACATCCCATCAAAATTTGAGGGCTATAATGTTTTGGCGCTGACCCTCTCAATCATTGCTTTTTGTTTGCATTAACTGAGCCCTCCTAGGTTAAAATATCTTGGGGTTCTGTAAGAAAATAGCTTTTATAATATACAAATATATTGTTTTGCAGCTATTATTATTATTATTATTATTATTATTATTATTATTATTATTATTATTACAGTATTGGAAATAGTGCATATATATTTATATTATCTATGAAAAATTAAAGTGGTGAATCACACGTTTATACGTTTAGATATATGAACAAGGTTTAAGTAAGTTTCAAATAAGTGCTTACCTATTTAAATCGTAGTTTCCAAGTAGTGTGTTATGGGCTTAAGAGTTTTGTCTAGCTTTAATAATAAGTCACTCGCTTTGATGGCTGCGTGGGCTAACGCGCTAGTCTCACAGTAGAATAACTGCCAATGACGGGGAGATTGAGATTCGAATCTCGGTTGGATTTACTGAGGGTAGTTTTTCCAAAATTGTTTTAAACTTTCCTTCCACGCAAATTCGGGTACACTTCCTTGAAATACAACCTTCCCAATCCATAAAACAACTAGCGTAATTAGCTCCTAAGCGTATAACCCAAACGGTTAGTAAGACACGATGCTTAAAAAAATAGTAATTATATAGTCGTACATATTTTCATTGTATTAATGTCTATTCTAACCAACATCAGTTTTAAAATAATACTATATAATGGTACTAAGTTATAAACGTAATCGTATATTGCAATCGTTCATAAATGTGTGTATTCCAAATAAAATAGTGATTTCTTTCGAAAATATCACATGGTAAAGTTTTGTTAAGGTAGACAGCATTTATTTTGTAATATATTTCTGCTTACTTGAATCGGATCTGTCGACAACTTTCTGTTTTAGCATTGTGTCCTACTACCCGTCCAGTTTATAAGTTTATGCACTACATACGCTAATAATTGTATTGTATTAGTAAGGTAATATTTAGAGGATGTTTACCTGTATTTGCGTGGAGGAAGAGTGGAAAACTATTTAGGAAAAACTACCCTCAGTACACCCAATTGTGATTCCGACCTCTATCTCCCCATCTTCAGTAGTCTAGTGACTAGTCTACTGCGAGAGAAGTGCGTTAGAACATGTTTTGCCACCGATGTGGGATTTTGTTTTATTGATACAAATGTTATTTAATTCTATTTCTCTTTTCTTATCTTGAATAGATATAAATATTATAATTATATTAGTACTAATACTTGGTTTAGTGTTTAATTTGTGTATTTAGTATTCTCTGTATTTTCCCCTTCGTACTTTACGTCTTTGCAGTCATTCAGGATATCTGTTTATTTAGGCTTACGGGTTAAGGATGAATAATATAAACTTTACGGGGCATTTAGGCTATTCTTATTTATGTAAGAAAAAAAAGGGGGTAATTATTATAATACAACATCTCGGTAAATCCGATCAGAACTATATCCTGACCATAATGACATACATTACGAGACTGATGCCTCTGCGCGTGTGTGGGCTAGTGTATAGTATATTGTTAGTATGGTGAAGCACTAATAACTTGTTCTCAATCGATTATGTAACGATGTTTTCACTTGTGTTTCGCTGTGTCATTCCCGATGAGTTTGGACACAAAGAGTCAACATTGGTTACTTCTCTGAAACCGGTTTACACATTTGAAGACGCATGAAATATTGATATTGACTCGGCAGTCAAAGAAATACATAATTTATATTATATCAAAAACGTGCGATACAAAATGTTTCACAAACGTCTAACCACACGGAAATAAAAGTAATATTTTGGTAGCCGAATTGACAAGATTTTAAGGAAATGAAACAGCATTCTTCTTCGGAAAGAGGATTAAAATCCACTTTGTGGAAACATTATCTCAGGGTGGAGAGGTCCATCAGTAGTAGAACAAACAGGGGAGTAGGAAAATACGAATAAAAATACAATTGATGGTAGAGGGGGGAAAGGGGAAGCCCTATTTAAGCCCAAATTGAGTTAGTACTGCCAACTGTTAGACAATGCATTTTATATTTTAGTTAAAAGCGGTCTCTGTCATATTTTAATTAATTATAAGAGTACATACTGGGGTTATTACAAGGTTTGAGATATACAAGTAGTTGTTACTCTGGAAAATGTATGTAAGATGACTTACCACCTTTTCCCCCCTGTACCTTTCAATTTGTGTTATGATCCTTCCTATTAAGTTACACCATTCAATTCACAGATATATATTCTACGCTCCTATATCAGCTATATTTCGTTTCCTTGGCATTTACGTCATAGTGGTCAAGGATTAAGGGACTTTTCAGTGTGGATAGTTTAAATAATAATAATAATAATAATAATAATATTTAGCATCGCGTCTTACTACCCGTTCGGGTTATACGCTGATAGTTTAAACTTTTAAAATATGTTTACAAGTATTTACATGTATAGGATCATAGAAAATAGTTGCGTTAATTCCAGTCTCGCTGGCTGCTATATTGCAAAACATATGCCTCACTTATTTAAACTATTGACAAAACCACTCAACAGTACACGTGTTTAATGTTTACTTGAATGAATACACAACTAACATACCACTTTCTCAGTCCTATTTCGAAATAGACGTCTTGTAAACAAAACATAATTTATTTCTACTAAGCATTGGTTACCCTTCTTTAAAAAAATTCATTTCATATCAGGCATCTAATATGCTCTTTTTGAACCAACTGAATATATCAGCACACGACTTATAAACTAATTTAAATCTAGAACAGACACAACATCCAGCCTTTGGACGTCAATTCATAGCCGTGAAAGTGAAAAACCTAATTTACCGTAATGATACTTTTTCAACCTTGTCGGGAAATGAACCTAAGGTGTTGGACCTGTTTATTTTAACGAATCATGTTACTATTTGTTAAAATATTATTATTCTATACAAGTAGATATGCTCTACATGAGTGTCTGAAATCAAATCCACTTCTGTGGCCGCATTGTCTAAGGCACTACTCTCGCAGTAGACTAGACTGTCGATGATGGGGAGATCGAGGTTCGTATCTAGGCTAGGTGTACTGAGGGTTTGTTTTCCAAAATTGTTTTCCACAAAAATGTGGGCACCCTTCCTATGAATATCCCTAAAACCATTAGCGTGATAATTAGTACATAACTGTATTACCCGAACGGATAGTAAGACGCAGTGATAAAAAAAACTTTACCTGGTCATATGGGAGTTTTAAAAGATTATATATTATTTTATTTCCTTATAACTAAAAACAAACAAACAAAATATATAATATTTGTATTTTGTTTTAAACAAATCAAATTTAGTGTGATGACAATAATTCCTTATTTAAATAATATCTTCAAAGTTGAGCGTTTAACAGTTAATTATTTAAAATAAAAACTGTTGAGGCTTCTAATGTCATGGCCCCGGAAGCCTCCACAGCCCTAACAATCCCCAAAACATATTTTAACATTTACATTTGTTTTTTATTGCTATTTTCCAAGCGTTCATTTCATATTCTGTGGGATCCGTCTGGGAGAAAATTTGGGGGCCTTTTTGTGGGGCCCACTCTGAGACCATTCCGGGAACACTTCGGGGTACACTACAAGGGACACTTTAGGGAACCCCTCCGTTGAACACCGTTAGGTAAACCCTTTGGTGGACCTTTCTTTGGGACACTCTGAGGGACGTTCAGGGGGGACCACTATGAGATACAATTTGGGGGACACTCTGAGGTACATTGGTACACACTCCATGAGGCGCTCTAGGGGACACTCAGGGGCACGTGGACAATATATAAGGTTCACTTTGTCAGTTTTGTCGGTGACAAACGACCTAGGGGTTAAATCCCGGTTCCGTGTGCTGAGGCGTTTTTCCTTATAAATCGTATTTACTCTCTCTTCACGAAAATGTGGGCACATATCATACACATTCTACCTCACTCACCACTCACTACCCCTTCAGTGGAATTAAATGCATACAGCCGAGATGGATAGTCAAACGTTAGGTGTGGAGTTGAGGGTGCAAGTAATAATAATAATAATATTAATAATAATAATAAATATTATATTAATAAGAGATGATTAATTTAATGGGTTTGCCGAGATATGGCCACGTTTAAGAGAACGCCTCTAGAGGCAGTTGAAGCGTGTCAGAGGCACGAGACTAATGATGTATTGTGTTCTGTCGGCGCAGCTGTGTCTAGCGGTGTTGGCGCTCGCCGTCTTGGCAGCGGCCGAACAGAAGGTCGAGGAGGTGAAGAAGAAGGTCGAACCAGAGACCGCCAGCTCCAAGAAGACCGAGAAGAGAGGTCTATTCGGCCTGGGCTACGGCTACGGAGGCTACGGTGGGGGCTACATCGGTGACGTCGGTCTCTCCAGCTACGGTCACGGACTGGGCGGATTGGGCAGCTACGGCGGATTTGAGGGCTACGGAGGATATGGAGGTGGATACGGGGGTTACGGAGGTGGATACGGGGGCTACGGAGGTGGATATGGAGGCTACGGTAGTGGGGTTTCTCTCCTAGGCACCAGTCAGGTGAAGACTGTCACCCTCGCTGAGAAAGTACCTTATCCCGTACCGCAGCCCTACCCTGTCGGTGTACCCGTCGACAGGCCTGTGCCCTACCCTGTCGCGAAGCCTGTACCTTATCCCGTCAATGTCCCCGTGGACAGACCCTACCCCGTGCACGTTGAGAAACGCATCCCCTACCCCGTGGAGAAGCGCGTCCCATACCCCGTGAAGGTGCCCGTCGACAGACCTTACCCCGTCCATGTCCCTGTTGAGAAGAGGGTGCCTTACCCCGTGGAGGTGAAGGTCCACGTACCCCAGCCTTACCCCGTGCACGTCGACAAGCCCTACCCAGTGTACGTCGAGAAGAAGGTGTCTGTTCCTCAGCCTTACCCCGTCGAGGTGAAAGTGCCCGTCCCTCAACCCTACCCAGTCCACGTCAAGGTCCCTTACGCAGTCCCGGTTGACAGGCCATACCCCGTTCACGTGAAAGGTCCCCGTTGACCGCCCGTACCCCGTACACGTCCCTAGACCATACCCAGTCAATGTGGACAGGCCAGTACCTTACCCAGTGGAGAAACCAGTCCCTTACCCCGTGAAGGTCGCCGTGGACAGGCCTTACCCTGTAGAGGTCCCTAGGCCCTACCCTGTCACCGTAGAGAAGCCAGTGCCTTACCCTGTTGAAAGGCCTGTGCCCTACCCTGTTGAGAAGCACGTACCATACCCCGTGAATGTACCCGTGGACAGGCCTTACCCAGTTCACGTCCCTAAGCCCTACGCCGTGGCTGTGGACAGACCTGTGCCTTACCCTGTCGAAAGGCCCGTACCCTACCCCGTAGGAGTCCCCGTAGAGAAGCACATACCCTACCCGGTTGAGAAACCGGTTGCTTATCCCGTTAAGGTACCTGTAGCCGTTCCGGTTAAGTCCCATTATAACAGCTACGCGGATTACGGAAGCTACGGTGGATACGGCGGCTACCACGGGTGATTTTTTTCTAAACGGAACTGACAAGTTAAAATTGTGATACAAATTACTTCATCCATTCATGATTGATCAATATAGATTTTTTTCGTGAACAAAAGGAAAAGAAATACATCTCTTCATATGAAAAATTCATTTTAGAACATAATCATCTTAACAAACGATCCACTATCATCCGCATCGTAACACCTTTGCAACCACCTCCTCTCTCATTCCTTGGCCTGCCTCCTCGACCAATTAAGGACACTTCAACTAGTCGGTTTAATTGAAGGAAAACATTTTTAAACAGAAAATGTTTTCAGTTTCATTAAATCAGACACGATGAGCGTTTCAAGACCAAGTTGTTGAACAAGTCTTCAGCTTTTTTTAAATAATGTTGCTGTCATATTCTTTCTCTAATATTTTCTATTGTTTGGCTGTGAACTCAGTTTTTCAGAGTTCAAATTAGTCATAAGGAAAACATAATGATGTGCAATATTTTTTTTGTGTATATTGAATTTTGTATGTTAGTGTGTTTTTTTGTACAATTTTTTTTTAAGTGCAATATTTTCTTGTAATAAAATAATTTAATATAGTTGTTCTTTCATCATTACTACCACCCTTAATACCTCATATTTAACTTAATCACTTTAATCAAACACGATTCAATCTGTAATCATGTATAAATTATTCATCAAAGTAAATGTACCCAATATATAATAGAAAAAATAAATATTAACTTATTTTCATATCGATGGACTTTAACTTTAGTTGCTGGCTATCGCTGGGTTATCTTTCAATTTAATTAAATATATTTAAAATATTTCATCTGGACAAGGAAATCAATTCCTGGGTTCAATTTCTGTGTTAAGGCGTGATTGTTTTTATCTATGTTTAAATTAGCTGTAAAATGTTTTGGTTAACGATGACAAAGAGAATTTTAGAAAAATGTGTACTCAATACAATATTTTAGAAACCTAACATACTGGCAAATTATAATCTAATAGGATAACATTTAAAATACATATCAATTAATTAATTTAAAACTTTTATTTGATAAATAAGTTTTTAAAATAAAGCTATCCAATTTATCTTGAAAATTCCACAGTTAAGTTTTCAATTCAATTGAAATCAGGAAATTTTATTTATTATGAGAAAATGGAATATAAATAAGACGAGATGAAACGATGGAATAAATACGGTTCACAGAGATTATTAAAACCCCTTCACGAATAAAAATTCTGTTGTGGTTATTACAAAATAATATTTTACCTTATATTTTATGGTTTTGTTACTCACTACAAAAAATAAATTACTAGTTTTAAAATAAGGTACTAGTATTATGTATTAGACGAAATAAATATTTTTTTTTTCGATTTTTTAAAAATAAAATAAATTACTAGTTTTAAAATAAGATATTAGTATTATTTATTAGACTAAATAACACTCTTATTTGTAATTAATATTTTAATTAACGAAACATAAATGACTGAAATAGCTATTATAGAAGCATATTGAGTTTAATATTAAATATTTTTTATAGCAAATAAATAATCTGACAATTTTAGTAAAATGTTATTATAAAAATTAATTAACGAATCGGTTTTAAAGACTAAAAGTTGACTAAGGAACTCATTCTCGTGTTTGAACTCAATATTTATAAATTCTACTAAATAAATGTTTCTTTGTAATGCATGTAATTATGTTTATTTTTTTCCCTATGTTTGTTTGTCAACTTGTTAAATTGACAACTCTTAGAAGCTCTTGCGAAAGCGCTACTGTTACGCTTCACGACTGTTTTTTTTTTCCTTCTTCTACCTGACACTGGAACTATTAGTTTAATTATCTAACTCTAAGGTGTGGTACCAACACAACATGCCATGTCTAATAAAATACCTTTCATTTTCAACTGTAAGAATACCGTTGAATATCTAGCACATGTTTATGTAACTCTTCTTATATATACAGTACACTCACACACACATATTATATAGATATAAATATATGATAGAGATGGGTCTACAAATCCTTGAAACAAGATAATATAGTCTATGATTGATTTTTTTTATATAGAACTAGTTTGACTAGCACCAATATCCACGCCGTTCAAAGTATCAGAATAACAATATAATTTCTTTTTCACCGCATCTTACTACATGTTAAGTGTTTTTTTTTCTTTATTGGAACTGTAGTTGACTAACGCGCTAGTCGTGTTGAGCCCGACTGGCGAGGACGGAGAGATCGAGGTTCGAATCTCGGTCGGGTGAACTGGGGGTGGTTTTTTCCTAAATGGTTTTCCACTATCCCTCCACGCAAATACGGGTTCACTTCCTCTAAATTTAACCTTCCCAATTCCTAATCCATTAGCGTAATTAGTACTTAAGCGTATAACCCGAACGGGTAGTAAGGCGCGGTGCTAAATAATAATAATAATAATAATAATAATAATAATAATAATTTATTGGAACTAATTTGATAATGTTTCTTGTGGTAAAGTGCTTGGTTTAAATTAAACTCACGTGAAAATCTAGTTCCGTGGTATAGTGGTCAGTGCGCCTAGCTACAAGCCTAGTGGTCCCGGGCTCGATTTCCGGCTGGTACCTTGGGTATTTTTCCCTTAAGGGGAGCGATCCCAATTATCACCAGGTTTCAATTAATTAGATTTAAATTAGGTTAGACTCACACCGGCTCCACAAATTCATAATCACCATCATCACTTTATCTAATCGTGGGTATGACGTGTAGACAGCCTCCTATGGTGTACCCTGGGTAAAGCTCTGTACCACCAGAGCGGCTAATAGTCTACACATAAAGTGTTCGATCAACTTCGAAATATATTCAAATAAAACACATTAGTTGAACTAAGGTAGGAGTTTAGGGAAAGTGAGATAAGTTCAGTTTTTCTGCAGTTTTTATTGCGAAACACTTTTTTTTGGTAAAATAAATACAATAATTCTCAAATAGAAGAAACAAATAGTCCAATTTTCTTCACATGGTGATATCAACAATTGTTGAATATCTTTCATTAGCATAGCGGCGTTTGATGAGAAACTTTTTAAACTAAGAGAAAAAGTTGTCATAAAATTACAGGACATCCTTGACAGATATTCAAGAACTGTTGATATCACCATGGGAATAAAATTAAAATCTCTTTTTGAATGGAAGCAATATTTGATTTATTTTGACCAATAAATTTTTTTATATAAAAACTGCAAAAACACTGACATTTTCTCGCGTTGACTGTATTCCCACCTTGAGGATGATGACGGTATAATTTAAAGGAAATGTGTTCCCATTTGCGTGACGAGAGAGAGAGAAAGAGTTAAAGAGAGTAAAAACCATTTAGAAAAAATACTATATGTGCATCAGGGTGAGATTCTAAATCCGACCGCTCCGTCACCGCCAAACCAGACCAGGTGAAGCTAACGACTTGGCCCTCGTGCTCATTTATGCATGTATTTTATCGGAAGGCTGAGTTGATCTTCATAGTATTTTAAATAAATATTATTATTTTATACTAGTCAAGAAGTCCCTGGTTCAATCTCGTGTTTAAATAATTTAATGAATCGTGTTATCTTACTATCCAAATTTCTGGCTTTATTATTCCGAGTTAAGTTAGACCAATTTATGCCGGTGACGTAAGCATTTCAAGATACGAGGCATCTCTCCGTTAACGTGATTGACTTTGAAATGGAAAACCTGGATTTAAATACCGGTTGAAAGTACTCGTTTTCTTCTCATGTAATTATTCCCTCCCCCTCATCACAGGCTAGTGCATCTCCTTCCCCTTCAACTTACCAGTTCTTTAGGTTAATCGGTGTGAACTTCAGATTGACGTAAATTACAGTAAGAAGCGTAGCACCTATAAAATATCCACATTTGAAACTGTTCCTATCAAAGTAATAGAAATCGGGTTAATTTAAAGAATTCCAAGTGAGATGTTAAATTTGGCACAAGAAAAAGCTTATTAGTGTATTTTTTTTAAGGTGGGAATATAGGAAATGTGAGAAAATGGCAGTCAATGTTTACAGCAAAACTTTTTTCGCCAAAATAAATCAAATAATTCTCCAGTAGAAACATAAGAGTTTAAATTTCTTCCCTTGGTGATATCAACAGTTGTTGAATATCTGTCAAGGGTGTCCTGGAATTTAATTTGTTTAAAAAGTTTGTCATCTAGTGACACTATGATCCTGATAGATAATCAACACCTCTGGATATAACCGTGTGAAGAAAATTAAACTCTGTGTTTCTACTGGAGCAATATTTGGTTTATTTTGTCAATAAAAGTTTTTCGCAATTAAAAAAACCCTGTAAAAACACTTACTTTTTTCGTGTACCCTGCATACCCACCTTAGCTAATTAATGTGAGCACGTGTATAGACCAGTCGTTTATGTACTATATATAATATAATATAGATTATAAATAATATATATTAATAAAAATATTTAATGTATAACATATGTTATATGTAATATATATTATGTATAAAATAGCAACACGTTTTACTATCCATTCGGGCTACATGAATATGCACTAATTACGCTAATGCAGGAATGAGGTAGGTTGAATTCAGAGGATGTGTACCTACATTTGCGTTGAGGTAGATTGGAAAGACATCTAGGAAAAACCACCCTCAGTACACCCGACCAGGATTCGAACCCCGATCTCGACGTCATCGGCAGTCCAGTCCATTGAGAGAGTGACGCCTCAGACCACTGGTCGGAAACCTACGGCCCACCAAATTTTGTTCTAAGCCCACAGGGCCCGCAGTATCTAAAAGTTTTCCAACCTCTGGCTTGTACCATGTGGCCACCAAAGTGGGTAAATGAATGCCCAGATTTGTATTTTTCTAGTCTGCGCCGAATTTCTTAGCTGTTCTTCTTAAAATAGGCTTATATTACTGTTCATTTTTAAAACGTATCAAATTAACTTCACATCAGGAAATCTCTTAAGTGGACATAATTTCCGGTGTTGGCTTTCTACATCTCCATTACTGAACATCCTATAGAATGTTTTGAGAAGATTCCAGATAAGTCTCTTTGAATGATGTAAGAGAGAAAATATCAACTTGTACGTGTGGGTTCCACCTAAAGGCCATCAAAATGTTTTGTGAGAAACGGTATGGTATTATAGTAAAAATTTATTCATGTGGCACCGTCCAAAAATGTGGTCCATGATAATGTCACATAAGGCCAAATATTCAATATACCGGTTATATTCGAAGTGACATATTTGTAAACTTCTAGATCATACAGGGTGGACCGTAACATGTGGGAATCGATTCACCGGTGGATAGGAGATAACAAAAACCATGAAATAAGTTAATCTAAACATGTGTGAATTTTGGGCTTGTTTATGAATTATATTCATGTCGTCCAATATCTTAGCTCGGTTAATAGCGTGTCTGTCTACTGAGCTAAGGGTACCGGGTTTTATTTCTGGAATGGCCTATAAATGTATAATTGATGAAATGTGTGTTTCCCCTTTCAAAGTGATTAATTAACGGCTGGAGGGCTGGATGATATGTCTACTCTAGATTTAAGTTAGTTTATAAGTTTTGTGCTGATATTATCAGTCGGTTCAGAAAGTGCACGGCAAATAACTCAAATGAAAAAAAAGGAAGAAAAATAGTCGTTCTGTGTTCCAGTAATGTGGAGGTGCTTAGCTTACTAAGAAACAATCAAAATGTCTACCTTTGGCCTGAATGCAAGCCTACAGTCGTCCTGTCGTAGAATGCCGCACTATTTATTATTATTATTATTAGCACCGCGTCTTACTACCCGTTCGGGTTATACGCACTTACGCTAATGTGTAATGGTAGGAGTGATTGTGAGATGTAATGAAGGACCTACAGTTTAACGTGGGATTCGAACCACGGTGGAGGTCTGGCATTCCACACATCCACAAGTTGTGATTAACACAAGTCCTGTCAGAGGTGAAGGAAGGGTTTGGCAATCAGATAAATCTGTGCAGGGACCAAGGATTGAACCCCGGACCCCGAGCACAGAAATCCGACACCTTACCCCTAGACCGCCAGGTCCCCTTACCCAAGTTCAATGGCTGCAAAAACTTTCAACTTTGGGAAATATCTTTTCTTGTTTTTTTGTATTTTTTTTTTACAAACATTTACTTTCATTCTACTTATATTAAATTTATGACATTTCTTAATGCTAATTTATGATTTAGGCCTAATCATCGTAAGAATTCATTACATTATTTTTATTTTGGGTGGTTTATCAAATTATATTTAATTTATAGACATATAACTGACCCTACCTTGCTTGGTTCTACCATGGCGTAGCTTATAAAATATTGTAGTACGTCAAGGTAAGACTACTATCATTAAAGGTAAACGAAATATACCCCGAGAGGTAGTAAGCTTACCTTACATTATTCCACTATGGTTCAGCTTATAAGTTGGGGTCATAGTGTAATCTATTAAGGTAAGACTGCTACCTTTTAGGGCAAGAGAAGTGTACCCTTAACCTATAAGGTAGCAAGATAACCTTGCTTTAATCCACTATGGTATATCTTATAAAATAGAGCCATAGAGTAAACCGTCAAGGTTACACTGCTACCTTTCAGGGTAAGCGGAGTGTACATGTTCCGGTGAGGACTGTTCCTCATTTATCATCGCCTGCTGTACCTAGTCACGCTTCAGTTCCTCAGTTGACGTAACATTTCAAGAACAAGACGCAATCACCGTGGTACTTACAACAGAAAGACTTACTACTGAACTTGTTTTGATCGTTATTAGACAAGACACGGTCACTTTTACCTTCGTAAACCGGATGTGATTGACGGAATTAGTTCCGGATATGATCGGTAACTTGCCTCGTCACCTTGTGTTGAGGGTAACGCCAGTGAATTTGTCCCTATATTTATTTATTTTTACTGAAAAGGGAAAGGAAAATTAAAGTTACTATACTTTCTCTCTAAAAGTTAATCTTATGATGTAAGTAGGGTCTAAGGATTTAGATCACATGCATTAAATGTTGATTCGCTTTGTATTTGATGTAGCGTCAATCAATAATCTAGCACATATTCTCAAACTTCCTCGTATTTACACTTATTAAATTAGTTCCACGTGTATATAGAGAAAGTATTAATGATTTATTCGGTGATCAATATAACGTCAAAACGCTTTAGTTAAGTAGCTAGGACTTTGATTTCCGACAGTGACAAAACAATTTTCCCGCCCTGTAAAAGTGAGTTTATTTACCTTATAAAAAAACCCCATGGAGTAAGACCGCAATCGAGACATACCGACCGAGCGGCCACCACCTGTTGGAGAAGACAATGCCAACTTTTGCGAATAGAGTGTGTCAAGTGGTAAACATAATAAGCGCTCCAGCCGTTAATGCCAGTAGCTCCTCATTTGTCCTCAAAAGGCTGAATTGACCCCGTTACTGCTTCACAAATAATCTGGAAGCATCGGGGATTGAACCAGGGACTTCTGTATCTGTAGCCAAGAGCTCCATAGATGGGGTCGATTATTTATTTTATACAAATGGTAGATAAAATGTTTTAGGCATTAATGTTAAATTTATTTTAAATCCACCACTAATTTTAACAAAAGCTAAATACCCTTTGTAGAAAAATAACTCTATTACATTTTATTTGTTAGGAGTTACTTTGCGATCAGTATATCGGTTTTTTAATGTTGGGTTGGTTGTGTATGTGCAATCATGACTCATATTTAAAAGCCTGGATTTCAATATCTTTCCCATTGTGATTTTTAGGCATTTTACAGATTAATTATATTACATTCATCTTTTTTTTTACATCCATTCCTGCTACCAGCCTGTGGCCTTTGTCAATTTTTTATTCAAGCCATATATTTTCCACCACCGGATGGCTAGGCCTGTCGTAGCTTCATATGCCTTATAATCTAACTTAAGACTAGGACAGGCACAACATCCTGTCCCAGGCCGTTAATTCATCACTGTGAAAGGGTAAACCCAACTTTCCCCAATCATAATTTTTCGGCCGTGTAGGGAATCGAACCCGGGACCCTTAGCTTGGTAGACAGACACATTACCGACTGAGCTAAGGTGTCGGATATTACACATATCTGCTAGCCTCAAATTAATTTTAATGAGGTGGGGAAAAGGAAGGTAGAGCTTTAGGGGAAAATAGATTTGTATTTTTTTTAGCACTACGTTTTACTACCCATTAGGGTTATACGCTTAAGTACTAATTACACCAATGGGTTAAGAATTGGGAAGGTTGAACTTAGAGGAAGTGAACCCACATTTGCGTGTAGGAAGAGTGGAAAACCATCTAGGAAAACCACCCCAGTTCACCCGAGCGGGATTCTAACCTCAATCTACCGGTTCTCGGCAGTCTAGCTCAGCATGAATCTAGCGCGTTAGCTAACTACGCCACCAAGGCGGGTCGTGTCTTAATATCCATTTGGGTTACACGCATACGTACTAATTATACTAATGTGTTGGAGGTGAGGAAGGTTTAATTTAAGAAGAAGTTTACACACATTTGCGTGGAGGGAGAATGGGAAACCGTTTGGGGAAGATCACCCTCAGTATACCCGACTAAAATTCGAGCTATGATCTCCCCGTCATCGAAATTAAAATTTATTACGAGAGTGATGCCTTTAAACATGTGGCCACTAAATCTGGTCACCGGTATTCAAACCCTGAACTTATCACCACTATAAATTAAGGAATAACAAGACTGGTGCTTTTGTCCACGTCCGACATTAAATCCACGAGCACGCTGATTTTAAGGTGAGAGTGTATGAAACGCGAGAAATGGTCAGTGTTTTTTGCAGTTTTTATTGCAAAACATTTTTAAGATCAAAATAAATAAATTTTTTCACTTGCCTCGGTGGCGTAGTTAGCAAACGCGCTAATCGTGTTGAGATCGAGGTTCGACTCTCGGTCGGGTGAACTGGTTTTTTTCCTAAATGGTTTTACACTCTCTCTCCACGCAAATGCGGGTTCACTTCCTCTATATTCAACCTTCCCAATTTCTAACCCTTTAGCGTAATTAGTACTTGAGCGTATAATCCGAACGGGTAGTAAGACACGGTGCTAAATAATAATAATAATAATAAATTTTCTCCAGTAAAAAAGTAGTGTTTAATTTTATTTTCATGGTGATATCCACAATTGTTTAATATCTGTCATAAGTAAAGTAGCATTTGGCGAGAAACTTTATAAATGAAGAGAAAAAGTTGTCATTAAATTCCAGGAGACCCTTGACAGATATTCAACAACTGTTGATATCACCTTGTGAAGAAAATTAAACTCTGTGTTTATACTGGAGAATGATTTTGTTTATTTTGATTAGAAAAAATGTTTTATTAAAAAAAACTGCAAAAACACTGACTTTTTCTCGCACTCCCTACTCTCCCATCTTGATTGACTCGGTCAGCAAAGGGAGGAGGAATGAGTGTGACCCATTTAGTTCTAGGTGAATCCGACGTAAGGCCAAACGGTCGTACAACTTGTTAAAAGCGTAAAGCTCGTTTAGGGCCGCTGATCCCGCTAATACCAAACGTCTTTTGTTCCGTCCACCCCACTCCTTGACTTATTTACGTGATGTATGCATCTCGTCCCGTCTTGATAACCGTCCTTTTGTTCCCCGCGCCTACGCTCATCCTGCCATTGTTGGAACTGACATTATTCTCCTATTGTTGGGAAACAGTGATCCACTCATTCTTTATAGAAGTGTTGCTGTCTGCTTTGTTCAAAGTGCGTAATCTTCCTCCGATAAGGCTTATTAAAACATCACACGACCTACCGTGACGTAAAGCTGGTTACGTTAGTTTTGGAAGTGGACAAGAATTCATATAGTGTAACATTCTTTGTAGGTGATTAAAATGACGTTCTATTTGCTCGTTTGATTGCCACTTTGGGTCATCCGTGACCTAATACAGTCCAGTTTTCATAGAAATAATATTATCTGACAGCTAGAAAAGCTACTAATTATTCATACGTCAAATAATGGGATTTGCAGCTATCAAATTTGATAGATATTACCAATATTTATAAAACTACATTTTTTTAAAACCTATTTAAGGATTATTATTTGGTTTCACTAATTTGCATATAGCCTGAACATTTAGTAAGACGCGATGATAACAAAAAATTCACTAATTAAGTTAGAATTTTTAAAAATATAATAATTTACTGCAAACATCTGATGATATTATAGCATTCACATAGCCTCCAAAATTATCTTTTACTTTCTCTCGATCCCTCGAAGAGAGAAGTATTGTGATCATCAGGGAAATTGAACTCGAGAAATGTTGACGTTTCATGACCGGCTGAAACCGAAAAAGTGGGTTTTAGCGATGTTGTTTGTCTGTATTTTAGCCTAGAGCTGAAAAATTTACCGATCGGGCTAAAACTTGGTATTTAGAGTTTTCATAAGTTTCCTTCGAAGGGATTTTGTAATTATATTTCTAATCCTGAAACTAAGGGTAGCTTACTGAAGTGCAAAAAGGGAAAATATTGATTTTCTCAAAATATTCTGAAGTGATTCTGATTACATTTGG
The DNA here is from genome assembly GCA_902151455.1 of Timema bartmani. Taxonomy (NCBI): domain Eukaryota; kingdom Metazoa; phylum Arthropoda; class Insecta; order Phasmatodea; family Timematidae; genus Timema; species Timema bartmani. Next base: position 201,182 of record CABFWB010000191.1, read on the forward strand.
TATCCTACACTGATTAACATTACAGTAAAAATGGAATTTTTCATTTTCCCATTAAGATTACTTTGAGGATACTTTATATCAATGGAAATTTCAAATTTTGAAATCTTCGCAAATATTTCAGATACGATGTATCTTATCATTGTAAAGTTGTAGTACTAATAAAAAATCTTTTATTAAGAACACATATTTTACAAAACCAATAGTCTCTAAGTTATATATATTTTATATGTATTATATATATATATATACGCGATGATAACAAAAAATTCACTAATTAAGTTAGAATTTTTAAAAATATAATAATTTACTGCAAACATCTGATGATATTATAGCATTCACATAGCCTCCAAAATTATCTTTTACTTTCTCTCGATCCCTCGAAGAGAGAAGTATTGTGATCATCAGGGAAATTGAACTCGAGAAATGTTGACGTTTCATGACCGGCTGAAACCGAAAAAGTGGGTTTTAGCGATGTTGTTTGTCTGTATTTTAGCCTAGAGCTGAAAAATTTACCGATCGGGCTAAAACTTGGTATTTAGAGTTTTCATAAGTTTCCTTCGAAGGGATTTTGTAATTATATTTCTAATCCTGAAACTAAGGGTAGCTTACTGAAGTGCAAAAAGGGAAAATATTGATTTTCTCAAAATATTCTGAAGTGATTCTGATTACATTTGGTATCCTACACTGATTAACATTACAGTAAAAATGGAATTTTTCATTTTCCCATTAAGATTACTTTGAGGATACTTTATATCAATGGAAATTTCAAATTTTGAAATCTTCGCAAATATTTCAGATACGATGTATCTTATCATTGTAAAGTTGTAGTACTAATAAAAAATCTTTTATTAAGAACACATATTTTACAAAACCAATAGTCTCTAAGTTATATATATTTTATATGTATTATATATATATATATGTATTTGTCATCTTTGGTGAAAAGAGAGGTTCCTTTTTCCTCAATGTTTCTGTAGCAGTCTATATTATTTCATTTACGCTCTTTGGTGGAGTATTTCTGAAACATTATTCACTTTTTTTCACAAACTACCAAGTGTTAAGTAAATGTCTCTATTCTAAGACAGTATAAATAGAAAGTATGCGCGATGCACCATACCACTTATTTTTGTAGGCTCCACGTGAAATAAGTAATATTGACCTTATTGGCAAGAATAAAACTGTACAATAGAAATTTGTTTATTTTAAAATTGGATTTAAATAATTTATCATATAACTAGATAAATTGGTTTAAGTATTTTTGTACATAATTATTAATATAAGAGAAAGTAGTTATTAATGAATGTAATGCGAGCTTCTTCACTTGTTTTTCTCAATAACTATTGTATACCTGTATATGGTTTCCTGAAATGTAATGACAATTTTTTCTCTTCTCTTCATTTAAAAAGTTTTTCATCTAACACTGCTATGCTCATGACAGATATTCAACAACTGTTGATATCACCGTGGGAAGAAAATTAAACTATATGTTTCCGCGGAATTCGGCTTAATATAGGCCTATAATGGTCTGTGTCGTTTTCTGGAAATACTTATATATTCACCCTGTTAAAGGTGTTCTATATCCGTTAAAGGAAGAATAAATCCATAGCCCTTGTTCATCAAGCTTAGTCCTGTAACTCCGCAAATATGTTAAAAAGCATATGAAAATGAGCTAATGTCACATTTTCGCACACTTTTATATTATAATAAAACTCAAAATTTGAGGTGTTTAAGGGAAACGAGCTCTGTTTGAATTTTTCTAATATATTTTGGGACAAACCATATTTTGAAATAGCGCATCGTAGAATTAAATATTTCGTTAGAGCTGAACGTCTGCGTGGCAATTTATCGCTTACCGAGGCAGTCCATTATCAATGTTCTAAGTAAAAAACAATTGTGTAGAAATCCGGTAAACACAGTCGAAAGGAATTGGTTCACGTTTTACGTCAAAGGTTTAAAGTATTATGTTTCTCACTTGCAGCACCATTTCCCAAATTAATCTCGAGAGAAAGGTGAAAATTTATTACTTAATTGAGCAATTGGTTGTCATAACGGATATGCCTGTGGCTGGAGCGATCAATAAATTGTTGTTGACAGGTAACATGTGCCTTCCTTCTTCCGTTTCCTTTGAATTGATATGTGGTCTTGCCCCAAGCAGACCCGTTATATAATCCAACTGAATAAACGAGTAATTATCTATAGCCATACTAGACTTAAGTTAAACGTTAACACGATATAGGTAAATAAGGGCTTCCTCCTGAAAGGTCTTGGAGAACTAAACATCTACAGAAAATTGAAGGTTCGTGTCTCAGTGGTAGAGAAAGTAAAGTCAGCCTCCAAAAAGAATTATAGTGGTAATATCCCCAATGAAGTTCTGTGTAGGCGTAAGTTATCAGCAAGTTCCTGACAAGTTAAGTGGTTTAAATTTTAGTTCAAATTTAAAAAAAAATGCAACGATACTTTATGCGAATATTTATACTTCTGAGATCAAACCAAAATATTAGAAACCCAGATCGAGACTTCTTCTATCAAATAAATTCATGTTTTGATAGGGTCACAAGATAATTTTTTTTTCAAAGATAATGTGTTAACATTTTATGTTAAGTTATTAAACATTTGAAAAAATATATAAACTTATTAACTGATCATAAATTTCGAAAACATTTGATGAACATATACTAACAATATCAATCCACTTCATAAGTAGTCTGGGCGTTCTAAACATCTGCAGTTTCCTAGGGCCCTGCCCTTAATACTAATAATTATTTTTACTCTTTTACTTTTATTGACCTCATGCAGGGATAAGTATTGTGATCGCCAAAAAAATTGAAATCAAGATTTGGATCAATGTCGAAGTTTCTTGACCCCCTGAAACCGAAAAAGTGGTTTTCACGATGACATCTGTGTGTATATTGGCTTAGAGCCGAAACAATGTTACCAATTGAGGTAAAGCTTGGAGTCTAAGGCTTTCATAGGGATCCCTGGAGAAATTTTTGGAATTAGCTATCCAACCCTACTGAGAGGCTAAAAGAAAAAAAAAATCGATTTTCACTAAATTTGCTCTAATGAATTCGTATAAACTTTTTATCTATTAACTACAAATATAATAACAACTATCATTTTCCCATACAAATAACTTTGAGGGTACTTTACATAAGTAGAAATTTACAATCAATCATATCTCTGCAACTATTTCAAATATGAAATAGCTAATTATTGTAAAATTGTGGCACTATACATACAAAATTCCTTTATTTATAATATAATTTTATAAAACCTATAGTTTTCTATCTATTAGCAAGTAAACATATTTTTCTTAATAAGGTATGAAAATTGAAATTGATTGTTATGCTCTTTGGTGGTCAGAGATGCTTCTCTTTTCCCAATATTTCTGTACCACTATCTATTATTTCATGAATGTTATTAAGTGGATTATTTCTACAACAAAGTTTTATATCTCATCTCACAATCCTTACGTGTCTTTAAGTAAATGTCTCGATTTTAAGATAAAAGCGAGACAAAATCGGTACTCTACATAGTTTTATTTATTTTAGAGACATCAAAATATAAAAAATTATGGTAGAGTGGTATAAAGATTTTCATACAATAAGCTCGCATTTTGACCCATTGTTAGCAGATTTAAGCTGCATCAAACTATATTAAATTAGGACGTTCATCATCCATCTGGCATTATTGTGATAGTTCTTTATATCATACTGAGAAGTAGTTGCTTCTATTAGTTTTGTAAATTTTGAACCCCTTTGTACACTTTTTCCAACTCACTTCAAGAAACTTGAAATCCTAAGCTTCATTTTATCTGTTGATTTTCCTTTACCTACCTGCTGAATTTGAATTTTATACCTCCTCTCACAAGTTTTTATAAATATAGCTACCCTTCTCCCCCTCCCTCAAATTTTCCAAAATTTCATTTTAAAATAAAATAAAATAAAATCAGACTTTGATGTTTATTTGGTTTTACCTTTATTTGGATTGGTCCCTTGGCGAATTTCAGTTCTCTACCATAGATATAATTAGTTTAATGTATTAGTCTTGGAAATTTTGAGCACACCTTCGCTCCCACCTAGATTTCTTCAAGTTCCAATTAAGTACTTCAAATTTTAAGATTTATTTGACCTGCTTTCTTAATTTAAACTTTCTACCAAAGCTAAAAGTTTGTATTCTATTTTATACCCCCTTTAGCTACCTGCCAAGTTCAATTTTCCACCAAATTGATGAGTATTTATTTTTACTATGAGTTTTGGAAGTTTCAAAACGTCCCAACTACTTTTATCCAACTCTCTCTTAAAAATTTCATACTTGAAAATTTGTTTTTCTAGTATTAACCTGTCTGCCAAATTTTAATTTTTCTATCTCATCTAAAAAGTTTTTTTATTATATCCCTCAAATTTTCTAAAAACTCATTTTAAGATTTTCCTTTTCTAGAAATGTATTGATCTCAGGGGAATTCCCTCAGCTAAATTTCGGCTTTCCAGATAATTTAAAAGTGCCCTAATCTTTATTTGAACACAAAAACTTACTTCCTGCTTTATATAAATAAGATTGTATCATGTAAACACATTTTTAAAAGTAGTTTTTTTAATTAGCCTTAAAAACTTTTTTTTTAAAAAAAAGCATATTATCTTGTTAATCACAATAAATACTCTTCAAATAATAATTCCAAACAAAATCGTTTATACCACAAAAAAAAACAACATTTAATATACATTCAATTTATTCAAATTTTTTAAAACATAAAAACAAATTCTTATTTATGATGAAAATTAATTCCAAGGTAACCATTTTGATCTAAATCTTAGGGGCTATTTTTGAAATATAAAAATTTCTAAAATCCGTCAAAAGCAAACTACCCTTAAATTAATTTATTTTTGAAAAATAATCTATTCTATTATGTATTGCTTAATATTGTACCCACTTGCCAATTTTTTTACATAATTGCTAAACAATTATAAAAAAATGCTAACTTTTCAAAAAGAAGTCATACGTTAAATACTCTATAAATTATTTTTTTAAAGAAAAAGAATTATATACAAAATTACTTGTATTGTTAATAAAACATTTTGACCTAAATTGTTAAAGCAGTTTTATAAATATTTCAAAATAAAAAAAAATTTGTTATCAGTAAACTACCCTTTAAGGAATTTTACCCTAACACCAAGTATACTGTGTTACTTAATAGATATCAATTTAAAATAAAATTGTCAAATCCAATTTTGAAAGATTTGTTTTTAAAACAAAGCCACTCATCAGTTAACTAACTACCCCTAAATTAAGGACTAGGCTCAAAACTAAAAAAAAAAAATAGTCCTGAGGTATAACGATATAACACATAAATATCACGTATGAATAAATTCATCGATCCATTTTATATCTATAGCAGGGACAGACAAACAGATAGACATACATACAATAGGAGGGACACAATTGTAAATATCCACTTTTTTGGGGCTTTGAGGACACATTAAACCTAAATATTCATTATTATCTAAAGTTCAAAATTGTTCACGATTACGATACTTTATCTTTAGATAAGAACGTAATAATTAAAACAAGTTTGGTAAAACTCAAGAAATAGTTGTCAAAAGAAATTATAATTTTTATGAAGTTCCAACTTCCTCTTTAAATATTTTTGAAATTTGAAATTCTTGGGAACATCTTTGGTGAATAAGTTTTCTAATTTTGTAAAAAAAAAATAAATATGAAAATTGTTTTAGAAGATCTTCGGGAATCATTGTTGAAAGATATCCGCTCACGCTTTAAATATATATAGATTATTTCATACACAAACATAGAAATCTTGTCCTCGCAAGAACTGGAGTCAGCCTCCCTTTCGGATATGAGAGTGTTAAGTGTGAGCGAATCTTTATCTACTTCCCGGACGACAACGAATAAATCCTTCGGTGGTTGACGAAAAAACCGTACTCCTCGTCCATTTCCTCTTCGAAAGTTGCTAAACATAACACTGCCTGCAGTATGGGAGCACGCATACACACACACACACACATGCACACACAGGAAATTATGATTGTTGTTCGCAAGCGCTCTGGGAAGTTGACTGAGGAACTTTCACGTAACACACACATCTCTTCACCCTCTCTCTTTCCCCTCACATGAACTAGTGGATGGATACTCGTGTACCGTCAAGAGCGATCATGCGGTGACATACGGAGACGTCTTCAGAGCAAGATGGCCGACTCCCCCTTTTTCAACGAGAAAGTGATTTCTCTCGTCGTTTTCCAGGCTGACGGTTATACGCTTATAAAACAAGGGTAGAGCCTCGGAAGGATAACTAGTTCGGAATCTGCACGTGGCGCAGAGAGCATCTCGACAATGAGGACCTATGTGAGTACTCTGTTTCAGTGATGTAGTTTTAAGAGCCCATATCAACCCACGGATAACACCTAACTTAGGTAGGTAATATAGCTCGAACCAAGTGTCTTTAAGAGCCCATTTCACCCCACGGATAGCACCTAACTTAAGTAGGTAATACAGCTCGAACCAAGTGTCTTTAAGAGCCCATTTCACCCCACGGATAGCACCTAACTTAAGTAGGTAATACAGCTCGAACCAAGTGTCTTAAGAGACTGTCTCATCCCACGGATAACACCTAGCTTAGGTAGGTAATACGGCTAGAACAAAGTGTCTTAAGAGCCCGTCTCATCCCACGGATAACACCTAGCTTAGGTAGGTAATACAGCTAGAACAAAGTGTCTTAAGAGCCCGTCTCATCCCACGGATAACACCTA
>CABFWB010000191.1:208842-268027 GCA_902151455.1 Timema bartmani
CAGACACGCTACCGACTAAGCTAAGGTGTCGGATAATAGTTAGCTGGAGGGGGGGATTATAGTGATAAGAGGGTTCGGGGAGCTAGATCCCCCCCTTTTCCCTCACCCCATCTCACCCACCGACACTAAACAGCAAGCACCCGCTTCGGTAACCGCGTGGTCTAAGGCACGACTCTCGCAGTAGACAAGTCTGCCAATGACGGGGATTTAGGGGTTCAAATCCCGGTCGGATGTACTGAGAGTTTTCCCCCAATTTACATCTACGCAAATGCAGGTACACTTCATCTGAATTCAACCTTTGTTATCTCTAGCACACCATCGTAGTTGGTACATATGATTATGACGCAAGACGCTGTGCTAAAAAATGTAGATACACACAAACACACACACACACACCCTCTCTGTGTACCAAGATAAAGGACACAAACGCACACCAACTTTCATACACAGTTCCATTTTATTAAACTCGATCGTGTATAATTATTGAGGTTAATGTCTTTGTAACCAAGCTCTCTTTACAGTCTCCAGTTAACGACCACTCAACGCGTTTCATTGTTAACCGTGCGTTACAAGACTCCAGATAGCATCTGGTCGATGAAAGTCGTCAGATAGCTCTATATAAATATTTAAATCAGGTGGTAATAGGAGAGCGATCCACACGCCTGGCTCTGAGTTAGGAAAGTGAAGTTGCTATCCTTACCAGCTTCACAGTAGGACGGTCTTAACTCCCCCTTTAAGAAATACAGGTTTTTCATTTTCTTTCCATGCGAATAATCGTCTATAGGAGAATCCGAATACAAGCTTTAGATTCTAAGCGCAAGTACCTAAAATTATAGGTTTCGTGATCCCTTTCGGTGTCCGCATGATCTAAGGCGCCACTCTCACAATAGACTAGACTGCCACTGACGGGGAGATCGGAGTTTGAATCCTAGTCTGGTGTACTAAGGTTTTTTTTCTCCCTAAATGGTTTTTACACTCTGCGTCCAGCCAATTCGGGTACATTTGCTCCAAAGTCTACCTTCCTTATCCCTACACCAATAATGTGATTCTGTGCGTCTCCCGAACGGGTAGTAAGAAACGGCGCGTACAATAAGATAGATATGTGGATTTAAAATGCCTTTTTTATTGCGATAGATTTACAAATATTGGTTTGAAGTTTACCTGTAGGTCTTATTTTAGCAATACATTATTTACATTGTGAGGGTTAATTGGGTTAATATAGTGTCTAGCCCATTCAGGGTAGGAAAGGTGGTGACTACTAGCAGAAAACATTGGTTGAGAGTGACTAATGTCAACCTATTCAGAAATAGTTTTTATTTGATTAGTAGGACTATATTTTCAATAATTATTTTTGGAGGTATATGATAATATTGCGCATGTAGGCTACATCATTTGTAGCCCAGAAGGGGAAAGATTATCCAGTACTAATGTGCCATTGCTCAGGAGACGCCCGAATGTACTAATTGTACATCCTTTCCGTGGAGACTCTTTCCATGTCCCGATGAGATGAGCTGATTGTGAGTATGAGGGTGTGGAAACCAGTGGAAACACTTAAACCTCACTTAAGACTAACCAAACAAACCTTGGTGATCGTCGGGGTAGTTACTCTTTTGGGGAAAATAACCAAGGTACCAGCTGGGAATTGAACCCGGAACCCCCAGGCTCGTAAACAGGTGCATTGACCACTATACCACGAGGCCGTTTTTTTTTATAGAAGTACGGTAATCCGCCCGTATTTGCGTGGAAGGAAAGTGGGAAAAAATTTAGGAAAAACCACCCTCAGTAAACCCGACCGGTATTTGAACCCCGATCTTCCCATCATAAGCAGTCCAATCTAACATGAGAAGTACACCTTACTGTCCAGGGGTCTTCAACTCGTGTCCCACGGGGCCACTTGCTTATGAAAAATATAAAATTATTTCAAGAGAAAAAATGACAAATTATGATTTATATTTTACATAATTGAATAATAAAATAAATACGTATTTTACGTTATTTTATAAACGATTTTTGTTTTTTTCGCTATGAAAAGTATTGCGTTTTAATACAATGTAGGTAGTATTTTGAACCGGCGAATCTCACCTCCTGCAACGAAAAATCTAAAAATAAGAAAAAACAAACAAAACAACAACAGAGAACACACATTTTGAGAAATCCTAATCCCTAGTGTGAGTATGAGTGTATAAGAATAAGCTGATACGAATATTTGGACATCTATTCAATCCTAATATTGTCGGTACAGTGTTACGGCCCGCGATCCAACAAGAGAGAAACTTTGGTCCTTGGACCTTAAAAGGTTTAATACCCCTGTCTTGGACCATTGGGTCACTGAAAATTACTTTGAGGATGATTTAAATGGGGGGGATACCAAATTTGGATATCTCTGCAACTATTTGAAATACGTATTGATATGACATTTATCATTTTTCGTGATGTCAGAGTATCCGTGAAATCGAAAATACTTTTCTCTGCATAGTAAAACACGGCATCACTACACTTTGATGCTTTTAGTCTTACTGACTAAAGGTTCCCCCACTGCTTTCTCTACTTCTTCCTCCTCATCCTCCTCATCCTGTTCCGGCACTTTACTCACAACGTCGGCGTCTTTTAGGTTGTAACGAAAATGTGTTAAACTTTGTTTACAATGCCACCTTTACTACTGAGTGATTTATTTTATTGAACGAATAGGAACACATAAGTGTTTTGTAATATTTTGAACCGGATAGTATGGATAATTGGGAGTTTACTGGATTACAATCTTGTACCATTAACTTAAAACCGACTCGATTCAATAGGTTTTCCTTTGCAGAGGTTAAGAGTTCAAGTACGAGAGATCAAGATATAACTCCATGGCTTGAGCCAATGATCGAGCTATACCAACCACCATTAGCTATGATAGTGCTAACATTTGGGAATAGAGGGTGTCCTGCGGTCAGCACAACAAACCCTTTGGCTGGTAGTCTCAATTTTCTAGATCGTAGTATCTACCTATTTATTCAAATAGCTCCTCATTTGTCCTGACGAGGTTGAGTTAGACTGCGTTCCGAGACTCATTGCTTTCACAGAAAGATTCTGGAATAACCCGGGATTGAACCCAGGACTTCTGAATCTGTACCCTGAGACTTTGACCACTAGACCAAAGAGGCGATTGGTCAAGATCTAAACCATGGTGAATACAACAGTCACCTCAACAGTCCAAAATTGCCATAAGATTCTTTCAATCCTTGATGGGAGGCACGTAGACTTAAGGGGTAATTAGGTCCAGCCCATCCATTAGCCGAACTTAGGTTATCGACTCGGGCAATGGTGCCCAATATTTTTGTGGGTGAGACCCCATTGAAGTATAATTTTATTTAGAATACCCCATACGACCATGTAAATTATTTTTATTTAATTTTATTAGCACCAAGTCTTGCCGCCCGTCCACTTATGTATTAATTACGCTAGTAGTTTTAGGGTTTAGGAAGGTTATATTTATAGGAAGTGTACCCGCATTTGGATGCAGGGAGAGTGGAAAACCATTTTGGAGAAACCACCTCCAGTACACCCGACCCGAGATTCGAACCTTGATCTCCCCGTCATCGGCAGTCAAGTCTACTGCGATAGTAGAACGCTGTTAGACCACGCGGTCACCGGAGCGAATGACCACGTAAGTAAAATAAACGTTTCCCTCCTACATAACTGTAATATTCTACTCCTACACTTTATGTTTCGACGAATTTTTGGAAGTGTATCAATTGTCTAAAACCCAAGTAATTTTAGTGCACATATCATTTGCTCACAGGATGACAAAGGCTGCATCTTACCAAATTTTTTTTTTTCTTTCTTCTATTTCATCCATAAGAAAATTGGGCGACCCCTTAAAAACTCGGTACCCCAAATGGGGTTAAGCACTACTGGCCTAAGGCGCAAAGGACCTAGGGGTGAATTCAAAATTATTTAATTTAATTAAATGAGATACCACAGTAATTATTTCTGAATAAGGAAATAAAATCTAAATTTTATCTAATATTAAGAATATTTTTCTTTTTCTTTTTTTTNTAGCAACCCTCGTTATGGTTAAAAGCTTATGTACTAATCACATTAATGTTTTTTGGGAATTAGTAAGGTTATATTTAGAGGAATTGTAGCCGGCTTTGCATGAAGGGAGGGTAGAAAACTAATGAGGAAAACCACCCTCAGTACATCCGACCGAGATTCGAACTTCAATCTCCTCGCCATCGGCAGTCTAGTGACTACTCTTCTGCGGGACAACATAATAACATAATTAACTTGATGGTTTTATAATGTTCGGGTTCGCTTTGTCGGCGGATCATTTTGATGTTTTAATTAAAAGCCCATGAAATTATTAAGAGAAAAGTAAGGAGATAAGGAGTATTATTTTTTCACACATAGATTAATAGGGCAAAGGGGGTCCACACCTATTATTTTATTTGTTTAATATTTTTTAGTCCGGTACTTTGGCAGCCTATTATTATAGTTGTGATGTTGCGTCATGCGAGGTAAAGGGGGTGTGGGTATATTTATATTATACAGAATTCAAATGAGGTGCAAATTTAAAGTCTCACCTACTGCACATGACACCCTTGTGGTGGCCCTGTGTATTAATAGGTTACTGAGACGGACTCTTAACTCCCTCAGGCTCTCGATACCAACCGTTTCTGATTGAAACTATTATCAAACACCTTTCACAATACCCTGAGGGGTTTTCCATGCTAAACACACTTCAGTTTATTTACAAACAACAATGCTCTTTCTCCACAAAGTAAAGCGGATCAAGGACATTATTGTCTCTGAGCAAAGATCTTAAGGAGATCTTAACTGCAGGTTTATAAAAATATCACAACGGGAAGGGCCAGTGGCGTACACAGAAAATAGGAGAGAGGGACATGTACACAAATGTTTCGATACTTATTACTTAATCTATACTATCTTAGGCTAGTTCTATCCTATCCAGTCCACCTTGTTACACCATATTCTTAGCTTGAGATAGTTCTATCCAGTCCCCCTCATTACACTATATCCCTATCTTAAGCTAGTTCTATAGAGCCCCCCTTATTACACTCTATCCCTATCTTAAGCTAGTTCTTTAGAGTCCCCTCATTACACTCTATCCCTATCTTAAGCTAGTTCTTTAGAGTCCCCCTCATTACACTCTATCTTAAGCTAGTTCTTTCCAGTCCCCCTCATTACACTCTATCTTAAGCTAGTTCTTTCCAGTCCCCCTCATTACACTCTATCCCTATCTTAAGCTAGTTCTATAGAGTCCCCCTCATTACACTCTATTTTAAGCTAGTTCTATCCAGTCTCCCTCATTACACTCTATCTTAAGCTAGTTCTTTCCAGTCCCCCTCATTACACTCTATCCCTATCTTAAGCTAGTTCTATAGAGTCCCCCTCATTACATTCTATCTTAAGCTAGTTCTATCCAGTCTATCTCATTACACCTGACTAAGATTCGAGTGAGACCTTATCATTATCGGCAAATCAGGTCAAAGAGGACTGACACCATTTACCTCATGATCACCGATGCGGGTAACAGTATCTAATCCTACCAGTATCCCCTCCTTAAGTTGGGGATGTAGGGATAGCGAGTTAAGGTCAGTGTTATGACAGTTTTTATAGCCAAATATTTTTTGGCCAGAGTAAATAAAATATTGCTCAAGTATAAAGACATAGTTTAATTTTCTTCCCATGATGATATCAACATTTGTTGAATATCTGTCATGAAAATAGCGGCATTAATTGAGAAACTTTTTAAATGAAGAGAAAAAGTTGTCATTTAATTCCAGGACACACTTTACAGATATTTAACAATTGTTGATATCATGTGTATAAATTTGAACTATATATCCCTATTCAAGATAAATATTTAACTTATTTTGACGAAAAAACTGTTGTTAAAAAAATTTGAACTATATATCCCTATTCAAGATAAATATTTAACTTATTTTGACGAAAAAACTGTTGTGAAAACTGCAAAAACAATTAGCTTAACTCACAATGCATACCATCGCACCTTAAGTGCACTAGCTTAACCTACTCGCTTCGGTGGCCGTGTGGTCTAACGCGCAACTCTCCCATTAGACTAGACTACCGATGACGGTGAGATAGAGGTTCGAATCTCGGTCGGATATATTGAAGGGTTTTTCAAAAGTTTTTCCACTCTCCCTCTAAGCAAATGAGGGTACACTTCCTCTAAATATAACCTTTTTTCTCTTTAAAACCATTAGCGTAATTAGTACATGGTGGATAAGCCAAAATGGTAGTAAGACGCGGTGCTAAAAAAAAAAGCTGAACCTAATGTCACGAACGTTGTAGCGGCCATTTCATTCACCCACCAGCATCAAGGATATCCATTGTTACCCTTCTTTTAGAAACAACATGAATCATTCTTTTAAAATATACGTTTTTTATGACGTATTACAAAATGAGCTAATGACCTATATTTAGTGGAGGAAGGAAAAAAAAATATAATGGCATTCGTTTTACGGATATATAATTATGAAAAGTGGGACTTTAAAAATGATAAATCACTTTTCTCGTCTAATCCAACAGATTAAAGCGTTTCACGAACAAGATTGAACAGTGTTTTAGAGTGGCAAAGACGTCACTCAATATAATATGACTGGACGGAAATTAATGTGAAGTGAACCCGCTTTGGCAGCCGCATGGTCTAAGGCGTCACTCTCGCATTAGACTAGACTACCGGTGATGGGGAGATCGGGGTTCGAATCAAGGTCGGGTGTATTGAGAGTGTTTCATGCAAATGAGAGTACACTTCATCTAAAGTTCAACCTTCATTTATCCCTAGCACATTAATGTAAAGTGAGATGCGATTCTAAGAAAACAAAAGTTAATACCATTGTGTTAAACGTACTAATTGGAAAAGGATAAAATGTTTTCTTTCTTTGACAAGTGTTTCGGATTGATTTCTTAAGACACTGGAAGATGAAGGGGACTCAGATGTACTAAAATAACATTTTAGTACCCGCTTCGGTGGCCGCGTGGTTTAATGCGTAATTCTTGCAGTAGACTAGAGGACGGAGAGATCGAGGTTCGAATCACAGTTGCGTGTACTGAGGATGTTTTTTCTGAAATTGCTGTCCACTCTCCCTCCACGATAATGTTGGTACATTTCCTATAAATATTATATAACCTTCTTATACTCTAATACGATTAGCGTAATTAGTAGCCAGTACTAATGTATCGTTGCTCAGGGGACCCCAAATGTTCTGATTGTACATCTTTTCCAAGGAGACTCTTTCCATGTCCCGATGAGATGAGGTGATGGGGATAGTGAGTGTGAGGGTGAGTGAATATGAGGGTGTGATATCAGTTTAAACATAACCTAACTTAAACCTAATTTACCAAACCCTTGTGACCGTTGGGATAATTCCCCTTTTGGTAAAAAAATACCACCCAAGGTAACAGCCGTAAATCGAACCCAGGACCCACAGACTCATAGCTAGGTTCATTGACCACTACACCACGGGGCCAGTTACCTTTTGGAATTCATGAACTTTACATAATAGTTGTTCCACATTTACGTATAAAAACTTAAAAAAGTTTTTTAGTATTTCATTCAACATTCTAAAACCCAAAACCTACACAAAGCCCCCCCTGCCCCCTCACACACACACACACACACACACACACACACACACACACACACACATATATATATATAGTTATAGAAATACAATATAAACACATTAAGTCCACTTTCTAGTGCACCCACCTTCGCTTCCTCCAGTATAATTAGCTTTATTGTCCTTGGTGAGTTGGTATTTTAAGTAAAAACCAAGTGAAGTGATAGAACACCCAATTAGAAAAAAAAAATCTTGAAATAGTCCCTTTTTTTGGGAGCGTAAATGGGCTTCTTAAACAGCAATTTTATTTTTAAAATGTTCTTGCTATAAAATTAGGAACAGTCCGATTTTCATACAAGGGACTGGACGGAAATTAATGTGAAATGGACAGTTAAAAAAAGTTAGATATACTTTCATGTGTCCATACGTCAAATCATATCTGCATATGTCACTTTTGATTGATATTATCAATTACTATAAAATAACATATATAATTCAATAAAATATTATCAATGTTGAACGCAAAAAATATCTTAGTATTTTCTAAAAGGTTCCTCACATGGAAATCAGACTCTACAGTAACAATTTTGTGCTCAACATAAAAATGAGTTCCCTTATAATGTTTCAATTTAAGATATAACGTTCTTGTGTGTAATATAAGTTTCCCTGTGACTTCCCAGGTGTTGTTCACCGTCTTGGCGGTAGGGGTGCTGACGGCAGCCGAGAACACCGACCAGAAGGACAAGAAGGAAGAGGGAAACAAGGCCGCTCCAGACGTTGTGGCGGCAGCCTCCGAGGACAAGGATACAAGACAAGAGAGGTATCATCGGGTTCGGCTACGGCGGCGGCTTCGGCTACGGTGGGGATTTCGGAGGTGGCTTCGGTGGCGATAGCCACGGTGGTGATTACGGCCACATCAAGACGATCACCATCACCAAGGAGGTCCCCTACGCGGTGCCCGTTCCTAAACCCTACCCCGTGCACGTCACGGTGGAGAAACCTGTCGCCGTGCCAGTGGCAAAACCCGTCCCTTACCCCGTAAAGTTCCCCGTTGACAGACCCTACCCTGTGCACGTCGAGAAACGAGTCCCTTACCCAGTGGAGAAGCTGGTCCCATACCCTGTCAAGGTCCCCGTGGACAGACCTTACGCCGTCCACGTCCCCGTTGAGAAGAAGGTCCCTTATCCCGTGGAGGTGAAGGTCCACGTACCTCAGCCTTACCCCGTGCACGTCGACAAGCCCTACCCGGTGTACGTCGAGAAGAAGGTGCTGGTGCCTCAGCCGTATCCTGTTCACGTCAAAGTCCCCGTACCTAAGCCCTACACCGTCCACGAGAAAGTCCCCGTACCGGTTCACGTAGACAGACCGTACCCGGTACACGTCAAAGTCCCCGTGGACAGACCATACCCCGTCCACGTCCCTAAACCCTACCCTGTCACCGTGGAGAAACACGTCCCGTACCCGGTCGAGAAACCAGTCCCATACCCAGTCAAAGTTCCTGTAGACAGACCGTACCCTGTCTTGGTACCCAAACCTTATCCTGTGACCGTAGAGAAGCACGTGCCGTACCCTGTCGAGAAGCCGGTGCCCTACCCTGTGGAGAAGCATGTGCCGTACCCTGTGAAGGTCCCTGTCGATCGCCCTTACCCTGTGCCCGTTCCTAAGCCCTACCCCGTCGAGGTAGAGAAACGCGTACCCTACCCGGTGGAAAAACCGGTTCCGTACCCTGTGAAGGTGACCGTCGAGAAACCGGTGCCTTACCCCGTGGAGAAACCGGTTCCTTACCCCGTTAAAGTCCCCGTTCCAGTTCACGTCAAGGAGCACGATGATGAAGGGTATGGACATGAAAGTTACTGAAACGTAAACACTTGAATTTAATTGAATATCCATATTTTTGTGGCCGGAGTTGGTTTGTTTTCGTGAATGGTTCGTACTTTTAAAGTATTCGCCACAAATCTTATCGTTTACGTTCAGGATTCCTTAAGAACTTAATGGACACCTTCGTTGTTAGTTAAAATACCTCTCTAACCATTTGTTCAAACTCTCAGGAGGACATGTTAAAATTTATTCGTACTAAGACGACAGTAATATTTAACCGGTCATAAGTTCTAGTTTCGCTGTTAAAATTAACTCGTTATGTGGTCTGGATCGCTAAATTAGTATGCCTTCAAAAGGTGGTATGACTACTTTCACCCTTCTGTTGGTAACATTATTTTTAGTCTTCACGTGGTGTAAAATCATGTTATCTGCAATCGATCTTTAATTTCATTAAAGTGAGGTTTCAAGTGCTAATAATATATGGCATGAATTAAGCAAATGTGAAAGTAATTTTTAGGAAACAGTAAGTTTTAAGCTTTTCTTTTCACTAAGCGACATTAAATAATAAATATAGTATTACAACCGTTGCATGAAGGGATTTTATTATGTGTGCACGTGTTTTAGTATCGCCATCTTTATAATTTGAAAAAAAAAATTAATATGTGTAACACCAAGATTAATAATGACTTAATCGTCAGGGGTGGCTAAAATGAGAGGAAATACGCTTGCATTAGCATAGAGAGGGTATTTTAAAACATAGTGATAAAAGGCAAGTAGAAAACCATCCCACATTTAAACCGGTTGGGATTCGAACCTAGACCTTACCATGATCGTCAAATCCAGTCAATTTCGGGGTAGACACATTAGATTTTTTGAACAACTGTACAACATACACTTAAGTTATCACTGGTACTGGTGGTTAAATAGTTTAAGGCGTTAGCCTCACAATAAATGTATTACCGATGACGGGGGAGATCTAGGTTCGAGTCTCAGCTGTTTGCAGCTAGGGAACGGTTTTAAACATGTAATGGTGTTTTCCCATACTCTCTCTAAGTTAAAGTGAGAATTCATCCTATAAAATTATACTCTCATGCTTACCCCTTAAATTAAGGCGTTAATAAGCATGATGCTAGGCATAATCGAGTTAACTTATGAGTAGCTTATTGATATAAATATATCTCGAAACCTCTGCTGAGCAAACATTTTTTCAACACAACTTATTATTTAAATACTTAAAAACTAGGGGTATGTAAAGAAGCGTTTTTCACTTCGAGTTAAGTCTGAGCGAAAACATCGAGCTTTAGTCAAATTCGAGAAATATAGAATAATATTTTTACTACAAGTATTGCATGTATACTACAAATTTCTTACGAATGGACATATTTTACAGATATAAAAAGCTACTAGATCTACTTTCATGTATCCATACGTCGAGTCCTGCTATCTGTAGCTGTCACTTTTGATAGATATTTTCAATACCTATAAAATAATACTAATAATATATTAAAATTTTACCAATGTTAATCGCAAAAAAATATTTATTTGTGTATTTCTGTAAAATGTTCTCCGAATGTCCATTCTTCGAAAATCAAGGTGTATAATAATTTATCCACGTTACGTGTATACATTAAAAAAAAACTATCACTTGTTTATTAAAAGAAATATATGATCATACAAATCCAAAATTTAGCTTTGTTTAAATAATGATATACAAGCTAAATATATCATTATAGTAATTATATAAAAATAAATAGCTTATCGAAGGTTGTTAGTTTGATGAAATAACATCTTAATTGAATCGAACTAAATAAACTGGTTTTGGAAAAACTTTCGATTCGAGTTTAGTCAAATACGAACATTTTGACTCTGACTAGAACTTTCCAGTACTCACATATCCTTATTTAAAATATCCGACCAGTTTATATTTCAATTCAATCCTGAATCTTAAAGAGTTTGCGTGCACGTGTATTTGAAAAGCTTTTCTTAATTAGGATTACACACCTACCTTTAGCCTGTTATAATTTGCACCTTTAAGCCACAATTTTTTTTACAAAATATATATATTTTATTTTGAATATCAGCTAAATATAAGTTCCCAACGAATTAATCAGCCTTCTCACTGTATGAAAGATTAGGTTAGGCCATTATTTTTTTTTTATAAACAACACGACTTTGTTTGGCTTGCCGATACAACAAAATATAATTATCTTATTTTTAGCATAAATTTGTATTTATTATCATGTGATATTATTATGTAGAGCACGTAGAATAGTTTTTGTTTTATATTTTAAAATTGAATTACTATAGTTTGAAACAATTGTATTCTATCTTGAAACTGTACGATAGCCAAAAGAAAATAGTTTTGTGTTGTTATTAAGCCTATCTTCCCCATAATGTGTATTCTCTAGTGAGTTCCTAATTGAAAAGGAATGTATTTTGTATGTATATTTTTTACTTGTAAATAAAAGTTACATTTCTTTAGTTGATTCGTTTAATTATTTTTATAGTGTTATTTTAAACATTCTTTATCTCTTATTTAATACATTATTTACTTATTTATGGCATTGGGAACTCGAAAGCTCATTGCATCACTTAATAAACTCTTCTACCTATCCATATCTTGAGCTAGTTATATTCAGTCCACCTCACTACAACCTATCCCTACCTTGAGTTAGTTCTATCCAGTCCACCTCATTACACCCTTTCCATATCTTGAGCTAGTTATATTCAGTACACCTCACTACAACTTATCCCTACCTTGAGTTAGTTCTATCCAGTCTACCTCATTACAACATATCCCTACCTTGAGTTAATTCTATCCAGTCCACCTCATTAAACCCTATCCATGTATTGAGCTAGTTATATTCAATACACCTCACTACAACCTATCGCTATCTTGAGTTAGTTCTATCCAGTCCACCTCATTATACCCTTTCCCTATCTTGAGATAGTTCTAGCCAGTCCACCTAATTACACACTATCCCTATCTTGAGCTAGTTCTATCCAGTCCACCTCAGTATACCCTATCACTATTTTGAGCTAGTTATATCCAGCCAACCTCGTTAAACCCCAACTCTCTCTTGAGCTAATTCTATCAAGTCCACCTCATTACTATCCCTATTTTGAACTAGTTCTATCCTGTCCACCTCATTACACCTTATCTCTTTTAGGTCCATTTTAATGTTATCGTCACACCTACGTTTAGGTCTTCCCAATGGTATCTTCCCTTCGGGTTTTCCAGTCAATACCTTGAACAAGATTTTAGATTCTCCCATTTGCGCTGCCCACCGTAATCTTAAAGACTTAATTATCCTAGCAATGTCGTGTGATGATTACAGGGTATATAACTCATCATTATACAGCCTTATCCACTCCCCTATGTCCTCATCCTTTTTGGCACCAAACATCTTTCTAAGCACATGGTTTTCGAACACACCCTAAATTAGTTTTCGTTGTGTAGGCTTAGAGACCACATTTCACACCCATAGAGAACAACCAATAAAAATATAGTTTTGTATATTCTTAGTTTTACATTCCTTTATAGCAGGCGAGTTGTCACAGCTTACTGACCGAGAAATAGCATGCATTTCCAGACTGTATTATTTTCCTGATTTACAATCTAATCTCGTTATTGCTGGTTAAAATTGTTTGACAAATATAGATTTGAACCAAATTTAAAATAAATTGGCTCTCAAAGATCAATTATATTAAAATTGTAGTCTATTTAACCAGTTATTAACATACTAACTATTCAGTTTATAGAATACAAAGAAACACTTAACTATAAAATAAATTAGTTTACTGGTGTTTAAAAACAAATGGACACTTTTTACAAAGATTGGTAAATTAAATTAAAGACTTGAAATTAGTTTAAGTAGCGTTTAATAAAAAAAAGGTAAGAACATATCCTACACTTATTATTATTATTGTTATTATTTACAAGCTAATGATACTGATTTTTTGTTTTGTTTCCTACATAATAAACTAATTACATTTTTTAATTATTCATAAACTTCATTTGTACTTGTCCTAATAACAATTTTACCGCACCAAATCTTTCTACACATCTGGGCCATCTGAATTTAACCATATTATCAGGGTAAGAGAAGGAAGGTAGAATTTAAAGGAAATGTACCCACATTTCCGTGGAGGGAAAGTGGAAAACCTTTATGGAAAACTGNGGGAATCTCTCTAGTAAAAACCAACCCTCATATATCTAGCCGGGATTCAAACCCCCTATCTTCCCATCACTGTTAAATCAGACCAAACTAGCCTTACGTTTGTTCCGCGTGCCCACCGATGCGGCTTCGTCCTAATAAAAATAGAGATAGTTCATAGCCCGCTTCTGTGGCCGCAAGGTCTAACGCGCTACTCTAGCAATATACTGGACTGCTGATGACCGGGAGATCCGGGTTCCAATCCCGTTAGGGTGTAGTGAGGGTGATTAATCACAATGGCGTAGTTTAGTACATATGCTTATAATCCGAGCAGCTAGAAAGTAGCAGAAATAGAAAAAAAATCAAGAAACTTGTGGAAGGCCAAACATTGTTTTCTTAATCATTAATGAGATCCATCACGCCATTAGGTACTTAAGGGGGACGCGTTAGTAAGCGAGAAATTTATGTGCAGATGTTCAGTAAATTACACTATTGGGGTAGGAATGAAGAAGGTAGAATTCAGAAGATATACACCCGAATTTATGGGGCGGGAGAGTGGTACACAATTTAGTTTTAAAAACACCCTCACTACACCCGACCGACATTCGAACCCTGACCTCTCTGTAATCGTAAAACCAGAACGAGCCTGATATTTATTTCGTTGTGGAATACTTACCCAGGGACTCCGGAACGAAGAATTTGGGGGGTGCTTCAGCCCATCTCTGATAGGATATATTAGAGGGGTGGTGGTTAAAACAATCTTAAGCCTTTCTTGAGTGATGAAAATGTGTAGCACAACTTCCTTCGGAGGGCAAGTAAAGCCGTTGGTCTATTGTCGATTGTGGCATGTAAAAGACCCCTGAAAGATACGTGAATATATCTTTCACGGCAAACTTGGTAGGCGCTTTCGTTCTCGCTCATAGAAAATAGGTGTGGAAAGCAACGGGGAACCACCACACTTCCTGAAGTCCCCTTGTACATGAGATTTCTACCAGATGGTGCAGGCAGCAATAATCATGTAAAGGGCTGATTGCGTGCCTAGCTACGAGTGGATATAAATCACATCACATCAAATTTCGGTTGACTTAAGAACAAGATATTCAAAGTATAGGGTAATATTTGATATAATTATTGTAAGTCATGTGATCTGAAGCTACCATTTTTTTTATAAATAGTCTATTTACATATATAATAATAATAATAATAATAATAATAATAATAATAATAATAATAAAGCAACATTTTGCTATCCACTTCGGTGGCTGAATGGTCTAACACGCTACTCTCGCAGTAGACTAGACTGTCGATGACGGGAGATTGAGTTTCGAATCTCGGTTGGGTGTAGCGAGGGTGGGTTTTACAAAATTGTTCTCCACGAAAATGTGGATGCACTTCCTTGTAACGATACTGATTGGGACCCCTCTCATATATTTAAAAAGTCATGGATGAAGGTATTTTTCTTCAATAAATTGTATGTAAATTATCTTTTTAAGAATTCATCCATGGAGAATCACGTGCTTTTCGGAAATAACGTAGAAGGACTGCAACATTAAAACTTATTTTTTATTTCAAAATTAAACTCCGTAGTATTTACCAAACAAGCAAGAGACGCCAGCTCCCTATACCCAATAGGAAGCTAGCCTTCAAGACACCTGCCGCAGGGACGCTTTAGATTTGTTGGTTTTGACACTGGTCACGAGAGGTCCAAGGGGCAAGGGGTATGTCATATATAAGCTATTTGTGCGTATGAATATACAGAGTAGTCACATAAATATAGAGAGTGCCGGCGACATAAACAGAGAGTAGTCACATAAATACACAGAGTACAGGCGACATAAACAGAGAGTAGTCACATAAATCTACAGAGTGCCGGCGACATAAACCTAGAGAACGTGTAATATCACGACAGTACATAATTTGTATTTCAAGTAAAAGTGTATAAAAAGATAAAATCACTCTAATAAATCGTGTGCAGCATTAACGGTTGTATTTATTCAAGTAAGATATCGTAATAATTGGCGCTCAATCACGGGGCTATAATTACCAATTATCACAATAATCCTTATCACCATAATTGCTCCCAATCGCGTGACAATTATATATCAATAATACCGTATCGTAATAATTGTCGCTCGATCACGGGGCTATAAATACCAACTATACCACGTTAATTCCGTATTACTATATCCTCTAATATGAACTTACTAATCCCTAAAAACCATTAGTTTAATTAATATGCAAGCGTATAGCCCGAACGGGTAGTAAGACGCGATGCTGGGAATTTTTTTTCTCAATTTAGACTGAAACCCACTTCAGTGGCCGAACGGTCTAAGCCGTCAGTCCTTCTTGTGTTAGACTGGCCTGCCGATAACGGGGCTGATTGGGTTTAAATCCCGGTTGGGTCTACTGAGGATAGTTTTTATTAAACGGCTTTTCCCTCTCCTTACACACAAATGCAGGTAGATTGCCTCTAAAATTAAAGTAATTATCATATATATCTGTATAACCTGAACAGGTGGTAAGATGCGGTGATGAATTAAAATGATATTATTTGGGGGGGCAGGGGAGAGGCTCCTGACCCACTATTTCATAATAGCTCCCTACCAGCACCCACTTCTGTAGAGGTTCCGTAGCTAATGTACTATTTGACAGCGGCACCTTTTAGGCTATTTATTTGACAAAAAAAAAGTGTGAAGCTGTTTATATCACAAAAGTGTATTGAAACCACTAAAATATAAACATGATTTTAAATATCTGGTGAAAGTACTCTTATAAGGGACCAACAGATGATGGAGTAGTGAAATGTCACGAAGATTTGAATTAATCAAGATGTAGACGGTCTAATGAAACGATTTCCTTTCACCCGGATTTACTCTGGTTTTAACAAGGACTCCACGACCTTGTCTTCATCTGAACCTTCTCTGTCATTATATAATCAGGCGACAGAAACAAAGAGTTGGATCGCATATATTGACTATTATCTGATCGTTTATTTGTTGCTGTATTGTTGTTAAATTGTTTTTTGAGGGGGGAAATATTTAAATGTAGATTTCTAATAGCACTTATTTTATCATCACGTGACTTACAAACTAGATCTATCCAGTAAAACTACCTACTAAAGTCTAATTTTTATGGAAAGGTCCTTCCTTATATGACTTCTAGTAAAGTTACTACGGTCTTGTAGTTTTCATAGGAATGACCTTATATGACTGCTAGAAAATTTACTGTGATCTCTAATATTCATGTAAAGGGCCTTATATGATTGCTTGAAAATTTACTGTTATCTCTAATATTCATGTAAAGGGCCTTATATGATTGCTTGAAAATTTACTGTGATCTCTAATATTCATGTAAAGGGCCTTATATGATTGCTTGAAAATTTACTGTTATCTCTAATTTTCATGTAAAGGGCCTTATATGACTGCTTGAAAATTTACTGTGATCTCTAATTTTCACGTAAAGGGCCTTATATGGCCGCTAGAAAAATAGCTAGCTCTACGTTCAAAAATTATTCATACGTCAAAAGTCGTGATATCTGCAGCTGTCACTTTTGATAGATATGAATATTTATAAAAAAACACTAATAATATAGTAAACACATTGGTGTTGATCACAAAAAATACGCCTGTATTTTATAAAATAGCTATTCAATGAAAATTTGAGTGTACTAATTATCCAGCCTTAAATACTGGATAGTTTCTGGTTGGATAGATGGACGAACACATTTAAAAGTTGTAAATATCTTCCTCTGTATAGACCGGAATAAAACCAGTGTCCCCCAAGTGTAAAGTGTAATATATTATAATAGATGTCTGCGAGTACTCGAGAATGAGAGTTTGAGTTGAGCTTTAGCATATGCTCAAACTTGACTCGAAGATTTTTACAAAGCTCTAAAAAGCTAAGCAGGTTCTAGGAATTTTTAATCTTTTTCTCGAAAATTATTAGTTTAATTAGTTTATTCAGTTTTAAGATATAATTTCATAAAAAAACTCTCAATATTCCCTTTTGTCAAATTTAAAAAAAAGTGTACAATTATATTAAATCTATTTGAAAATTCAAATTTGTGCCATTATTAAAACAAAATCACAAAAAAAAAATTATGGAAAAGCTATGTACTTATTTATGGTTTATGCATGGATTTATTACGGAAACTAAATTTGAAATCTGTAGTTTTGTAATTTTATTGTAATTATTACATAGAGTAAGGGGGTTGTTCCCTGTAGTTTTATTATTTTATTGTGATTATTGTAAAATGCATGGGGGTTATTTACAAAACATGTTCACCATGTTGCCACGTTATGCAGTTGTTTTTTCTCCCTGATCGCTTTTGATACCAGGTCTAGGTTCACTTTTGATTTGAGGTTTCTACCTCTTGTGTTTTTGTTATAATCTCCAGAAAGTGATTCTTTAGAACATTCGAGCAACAGAGAGGGTTTACGTGAAAGTAGATCTTGAACTTTTGCATCTGTCAGATGAGGCTCTTTTCTTTGAAAATTGGACAGTGTTAACTTCCCCTGTAAACGAAAAGAGGGAAAGTCTAAACATCTCTAGAAAGTAAAAGTATCGGTGTTAGCTAATATCGTTAATGGGGAGGAAACAGAGTGACAGAGTTAAGACGTGTTGACAGGGAGGTGACCAAATTCTGTTGTACGTGTGTCACGCCATTATTAATAAACGACCAGCGGGAATCAAGAGGGTTTTATTTTTATCTCCAAGAGAAAATGTTAAGGCTTATTTCCTATTGATTATTATTATTGAATGTGAATAGGAGTTATTACCCACTCCAATGGCCGCGTGGTCTAACGTGCTTCTCTTGTGTTGGAATATACTGCAGAAGACGAGGAGATCGGGGTTTGAATGGGATCGGTTGAACTGAGGTTTTTTTTCTAAACGGTTTCCACTCTTCTTCCATGCAAATGCGGGTGCATTTCATCCCAATTAAACCTTCCTAATTTCTAAACCGTTAGCATAATTAGTACATAGGCGTGTAATCCAAACGGTGCTAAAAAAAAAAGTGGCTGAATGTTTCTAAGGCATTGGTTTCCAAGCCCTGGGCTGCGACCCAAATGAGGGTTGCAAGGATTTTCCTAAGCGTCGCGGTAAAGTCTCGATTTTTTTTTCTTCAAAATTTATGAAATATTTTAGGAGCAAGTTAATTCGAAATTGGTTATTTTCAAAAGTTAGATGGTTCTAACCCACTATGATTTCTAATGAGATTCACATTGATACCAATGGTAAAATAATAACTTTTAATTGACATTTTAGAATGAAATATTTGGATAGTTCGAAGCTTATAAATTGTTGATTTTCAAGTTTGTACTAATTTCAAACCTAACTTAACGATATTTATTAAATCCCCCCATATGCCAAGAATGTCAAATAAAGTTTCCTAGAACAGGGGATGTGTTGGCTCGGATTTCGTCGCTTCTGTGTGTAAATGTAATCACGTGACGCCAAGCGTAATATAATATAATATAATATATAGTTAGTATATTAATATATAATTATAATGATATATTAATATATAATTATAATGATATATTAATATATAATTATAATGATATATTAATATATAATTATAATGATATATTAATATATAATTATAATGATATATTAATATATAATAATAATGATATATTAATATATAATTATAATGATATATTAATATATAATTATAATGATATATTAATATATAATTATAATGATATATTAATATATAATTATAATGATATATTAATATATAATAATAATGATATATTAATATATAATTATAATGATATATTAATATATAATTATAATGATATATTAATATATAATTATAATGATATATTAATATATAATTATAATGATATATTAATATATAATAATAATGATATATTAATATATAATTATAATGATATATTAATATATAATTATAATGATATATTAATATATAATTATAATGATATATTAATATATAATTATAATGATATATTAATATATAATAATAATGATATATTAATATATAATTATAATGATATATTAATATATAATATATTAATTATAAATTAATTACATATTAATTATAATTAATATATAATATATAATTATTTATTATATATATTGGCTATGTATATTTTATATAGCATATATAAAATGTGTGTGTTTATATGTAGCGTTTTTTGAGATTATTGATTTATTGTGTACAAGATGCCTGTACTCTTACAAAAATTGGCTAATTTGAATTTGGGGTATTTAGACTATTGAAGTTTTTTCATACATCCTTTGGATTTCAAATTTAAAAAAATGCCTATTGTATTACATTTTACAAACACTTCATCATACTGGGACAACATGAAGAGTTACTGCAATGCTTGACAGTATAAATAGTTTTGAAACCTTCCTGTACTCTGGGATTTTGGACCCAGCGCAAGGACAGTTTAAAATGCTCTTTTCCTTCTTCTGACCAAAAAACCTACATCTGTGAACAAGAATTTTTAAAGTCTTGTAACAATTTAGATCCTCAATATGATTTGCGTTGTGTTCTGTCCATCCACCTTAAGACTCAAATTCGAAGAGCTCATCTAAAAAATGAGCAGAATCATGTCTCTCACTGAAAAACTCTTTTTTTGTCACCAGTGTTTTGACCAGAACTTAGTGTCTAATTTTCTATTTGTAAGATAAAAAATACTGATAATAATTAAATTTAGTTGATAAAATCTATACGAAAATAAAACTCAAAAAAACTCTTACCCAAGATTGAAACAAAATTACAGTAGCCACTGAAATATTTTTTGATCATTAATCGAACATTGTAACAAAGTCACCTTTTCATAAAAAATCTTTCCTTACATTTTGTTTGATTATAAATTTATTGAAATAATGTTTTTTTATTTTAATTAATTTAGTTTACACTAATATTAAAGTAATAAGAAATATACCCCTATGAAATCATCCTTTGGGTCAACAGGCTGGAAAATATTAAATTTGGGTCGTGATAAAAAATGATAGAGAACTCTGGTCCAAGGAATCCCTTTTGTGGTAGACTGGTCTGCTGATGACGGGAAGATCAGAGTTCGAAGACCGGTCAGGTCTACTGAGGGTGGTTTTTATAAATGGTTTCTCACTCTCCTTCCACACAAATGTGGGTACATTGCCTTTAAATGCTTCCTTCCTCATCCCTACGCATTAGGGTAGTAATCACGTTTGCGTAGTGATAAATAATTTTTACAATGTGAGTCCGACACCTTAGTTTAGTCTGTAGCTTGTTTGTCTGGTGGACTTAGAGTCTACGGTTCGATTCCTGGTAAGGCCGAAAAATGTATTATTGGTGGAATGTGAGTTTCTCATTCCACAGACTAAATAATAATAATAATAATAATAATAATAATAATAATAATAGTAATATTGCGTGCCTGGGCTACATCATTCGTAGCTCAGTTTGTAGAAAAATTATTCAGCACTAATGTACCGTTGACCACGGGACGCCCGAATAAACTAATCGTACATCCTTTCCGTGGAGGCTCTTTCCATGTCCCGATGATATGAGGTGATGGTGATAGTGAGTATGATGGTGTGGAACCAGCAGAAACACTTACAACCTAACTTAAGCCTAACTAACCAATCCCTGATGACCGGTGGGGCAAGTTCCCGTTTGGGAAAAATACGTAAGATACCAGACGGGAATCGAACCCAGCACTGTTTGGTGCACTGTCCAAAACACCACGTAGTCACAGCTATGAATTAACGGCTGGAGCCTAGGTGCTTCTAGATTTGTTAGTTTATAATTCGTGTATGATAAAATCAATCGGTTCTGGAAGTGAAAGTTAAATACCTAAAAACAACAATAATAATAAAGTGAACTTTTTTGAACTTAATTTAGGCACTTTATTAAATTAACTGAGGATGTTTTTTTATTTGATATCATAAGAGGGGCTTCTGAATAAATTAACCGCTATGTTCACCTCAAAGTTTGCACGGAATTGTTATTAAAATAGAGAAATTAGTAAAAGTTTTATTGGTTAAAATGTTGTAGTGTTTTATTGTGCGTGTAGTAAAATTACAAGTGAAGCCAACAAGATTGTGTGACTGGAGTTTCTGACAAGATTTCTGGGCTGGAGTAATATTCTGATGGAGTCCACCGAGAAAGTTTTGTTCCCACGGAAATAGATTTACTTCCTCTTTCGAGTGAGTGCTGGGGCATTTCATCTTAATTATCCTCCTCATATATCCTAATATTAATTTGTTAGTAAAATTAGTGTTAAACGTATTAATAGAAAGCATTAAGACAGTTATGCTTAGAATAAATTGCACCGGTAGGCACGGGTTTAAGACGTCAGGGAAACCCTCCCCCCTCGATATTGTGGGTTTCCGGTGACATGGAATTCAATATTCGAATCTCGACTGGGTGCATTGGAGTGGTTTTCATAATGTTATTTATCACTGGGGGATTTACCATCCTCTCTTCCAGTTAATCCTAGTGCATTTCCTCCAAACAACCTTCCTCATATTTACTTGATAGATCAAACTGTTAAAAAAAATTGATTTAAATTAGGAGTAGGAGCGTCGGATTCTTCAGTATCTGAAAAACTCGAACATCTTGCATCCTTGATCACCTATAATCCTCACTCGCTCACCTCGAATACTCGCTCACATCGAATACTCGCTCACCTCGAATATTCGCTCACCTCTAATCCTCACTCAGCTCGAATCCTCACTCAGCTCGAATCCTCACTCAGCTCGAATCCTAAAATCCTCGAACATCTCAAATCCTCAATCATCTCAAATCCTTGAACATCTCAAATCCTCGAACATCTCAAATCATTCGATCATCTCAACTTCTTAAGCATATTCGAAACTCAAGGATTAAAAAAATATATTATTTCGAGTCCTCAAAAAAATTATTGCTTGCATTTTTTTTTTCAAATTTTGAATTTGTTTTTAAACTTTTATATTGCGTAAAGGTGGTTTGTACCTAAATAATCCCATGACAAACTCCTCTACCAGACCAAAAACTATTAATTTACTTCAACTGAAGGGATGCAGTATAAAAAAAAGTGTTAAATTCTTGGTTAATATTTATTAGAGGTATTTAACGAGCACATTCTGAATCGACTGATTATGAGAGTTTCTATGAGCTAGAGTGAAAGAGCCTACCAATTTGATGGGAAAAGTATCTTCACATACTTTCCAGGGTTCTTTTACATGCCACACTCGACACGGGACCGACGACTTTACTTCCCATCCGAGGGATGTTGTGCTACGGATGATTATCGCTCAAGAAAAATCCGCCGACCCCAGCTGGATTTAAACCCACAAACATACAATCCTGAAACGAGTACTTTAACTCAAGACCACCAAGGTCAACGTTAAACTGAGGTTAATAATTTATATAGCAACAAAAGAAATTTACTTAGTAAAGTTAACATCTTATGTTTCCAAAAGCGAAGAAAGCTTATTTTTTCTAAAATCAAATTATATAAGGGGGTCCAGCTCCCCCCTGATGTTTACCACTTTTTTAAAAATTATATTCGATATTTGTAGGCAAACTAGATATTCGGGAGTATTAAAAAAGTAGTTTCATACCAACTCAAAACTAAAAAATGTTTGAAGCATACAAAGCAAGTTAAGCTGGTAAATATTTTGTTTTCAGTATAAGGGCCAGTGGGTTGCTTAGAGATGAATTAAACTTACATATTTAAGGGCATGGCGATATTAACGGAAATTTTAATGAAACTTTTCTTTCTTATATAGGATAGGAGAAGACTAATTCTCAGCCTTCAGCTGGCATTAAAAAGTCGAGCAGAATATCGCTGGGCTGATAACGACCCGTTTCCATGGCTAAACGTTGTAAGGCAGGGATGTGCAAACCTAGGCCCTATCTACAGGAGGGTCAGATAAAAAAAAATTTGGTGGGACAAAGATTTGTATTCATTAATTTTTCTTAAAGTTTAATTTAATATTAATAATAAACCCACATAATTGACTGCCATGAGAATGTATAAAATTCATAAAAATAACTTAGTGGCTTGGTATATTTTAAAGTTAGTTCAGAAGATTTATATGATGAGGTGTGAGGTGATTGAAACTGTTAGGAGGTGATTCTCAAGAGAGAAGACAGATGTTCGTCAATAATTGGTTTATAAGATCACTTTTCATTAGTTTCATGATTGAAAACACTTGCTCGCATGAATATGAGGATGCAAACATTGACACATATTTCTGGGCATGACGTATACTAGTTTGTAAATGTTTATCTTGGGATTACAAAAAAAAATACAGTTTCGTTGTGTTTTAAAAAAAATGCCCGCTTCACAACGCCACACATTTAAATTATTTATCCCGCGAGCTGAATTGAATACACTGGTGAACCGTATTTGGCCCGTGGACCGTAGTTTGTCCATACTTGGTCCAAGGCGTCACTCTCGTGTTACACTAGCTTGCTGATGATTATGAGATCGGAGTTGGAATGTCAGTGAGGTCTACCGAGGGTGTTTTATCCCTAAATGGTTTCCCACTCTCCTTTCATGAAAATGCGGGTAGATTACCTCTAAAATGCTTCCTTCCTCATCCCTACCCCTTTAGAGTAATTATCATACATGCGTACAACCTGAACAAGTAGTTATATAATAATATTGCACGTATGTGCTACATCACTTGTATCCCATTTTATGGAAATGTTAGCCAGTACTAATGTAACGTTGCCCAGGGGACGCCCGAATGTACTAATCGTACATCCTTTCCATGGATGTTCTTTTCATGTCCCGATGAGATGAGGTGAGGTGGTGGAACCAGTGGGAACACTTAAACATAACTTGCCTAACCAACCAAACCTAGGTGGTCATTGGGGTTATTCCCTTTTCGGTTTAAAATAATACCTAAGGTACAAGCTGGGAATAAAACCCGGGACCCCTAGGCTCGTAACCAGGTGCACTGGGCATTACCCCACGGGGCCGGTTTGAACACATAGTAAGAATAAGTGATGATGATGATAATAATAATAATAATAATAATAACAATAATAATAATAATAATAAAGCTAATAAAAGCTAATACTGTCGGTTTGTAAAGTGAGGCATCACGGAATATTTAAAAAAATATATAAGCTATCAAATACTGATCCATCAACTTACTTTAAAACACTTTCTTCCATAAATATTTCTTTGTACCAACGATAATTACATACAGATCTACTTTCTCCGACATTACGTAATTTGACATTCAAGTGCATTCTATTAGAAAATAAACGAGTTCAATTAGGTACATTTTTAAAAAAAAGTAGTATGTAATGGAAGAATCTCCTTCACATTCCTTCTTGACCAGTCGTCAGATAGAGAAAAAAAAATTGTCTTACATGTAATAAGGTTTCTGCATATCATGTCTAGTTCACTTCCTGTTCAGGCGTGACGCAGTAAATCTCCGTCCGTTGCAACAAGATCAACGCCACTTTCTTCAGCCTTCCTCTCACAGTTATATGGACCAAATAGGAACAGACGAGGAGATTTCGGTCGGAAACGTTTCCTCCTTATGGCTTAAGGGGGGATTAGGTTGGAGGAGCCGGAGGGGGGGCTGGAGGATTTAGGAAGTTTTAGAGCAGGTCTGACGCAACCTGAGGCACGCGGACCACATACGGACTGCGAGTATATTATTGTGTTTTACTTTCTCATATCTAGAGAAAGTATTGTAATCGTGAAAAAAATTGATTTCATGATTATGACAAATTTTTACGTTTACGTGAACAAGAACTCAAAAAATTGTTTTTACAATTCTGTCTGTCCTTGGCCACAGATACAAAGCGGCCTGTTAAATTTCGTTCAAACTTGATATTTAAATATTATGGTCTAAAACACATTTTTTTACCCTAGCCCTTGAATTAAGGATAGTTTACAAAGGAGTAATTTTTTGGAATTACTATTTTTTCAAAAATGGCTCTAACGATTTTGTTTAAAATTTATATCTAGGATTTGTTTTACATAGACAATAGCACGATATAATTAGTTTTTGGGCAAAAAATCGTTGAATTGTATTTTACTGATGAACTATTTTCATAAACTTAAAATATTTAAAAACTGGCCGAAACGATTTGGTTTCAAATGGGTACCTTAGGAGTGTTTGACATGACAAATAACCCTGTATGCTTTGTTTGGAGTAAAAGTTCGATAAAGGATCTTTTACTGAAAAGTTATTTTTGAAAATTCGAATTATTTTGAAAATGGGTATAGTGATTTCGCTTAAAAGTGTATCTGGGAAGTGTTTGACATGGACATGACAAATAATCCCTGTATACATTATTTGTTTTGGTAGGAAAATTTGGTTAGGGATAGTTTACTAATGCCTATGTTTTTTAATTGAATATATAATCACAACTTGTGAATGTGAGGAATGCCAGGCCTCCACCGTGGTTCGGATTCCACGTTAAACTGTAGGTCCTCCATTTTCATCTCACAATCACCCAACCATTACACATCAGCGTAAGTGCGTATAACCCGAACGGGTAGTAAGACGTGGTGCTAATAATAATAATAATAATAATAATAATAATAATAATAATAATAATAATAATAATAATAATAATAATTTAATTGAATATAAAAAAAATTGCTCTAGCGATTTTGTTCATAATTGGTATTGGAAGACTATTTTACATATCAATAATATTTTTTATATATCTATTTATCTAAAATAAATTAATTTAAGGGTGGTTCACCTACAACAAATAATATAACATATGAATGTTTTGGAAATTGATCTTGAAGATTAAATTTAAAATGGGACTCTGTTAATAGTTTCTCATCATAAATAAGAATAAGTTTTATTTTTACAAATAACAACTAATGTCGGAGTAGTTTAAAAATAATTTATTTTTGAAAATTCAAATTTTTCTAAATACGTTTGAGCAATTTGGTTTACAATTTGTATACAAAGAGTGATTATTGTGATCAACAAGATGATGTGTTTGATTTTGTTGTTATTATTATTAAAATTATTTAGGGGTAATTTACTAAAATTATATTTTTGAAAATTTTCTTTCAGGCTATGATACTCAGTATAGGAAAGTTTGTGGGATTGTGTCTTGCCATTTATTTTTCATCGTCTTTTTTTATCTTACTAAAATAATTTTGATTAAACTTAGTATTTATGCACTGTTTAACATTACAAAAAAATTGCAATTTTTATTTTCCCATTAAAATTACTTTAGGAATTCCTTAGATAAGCAGAAAAGTTTTTGATCATTCCTCCGAAAATATTTCAAATACGAAATAACTTATCATTGTAAGATTTTATTACTATTAAAGACAAATCTTTCATTTGAAATATATTTTTATAAAACCAATTGTTTCTGAGCTATAATCATATATATGTATAGTTCATGAAGGTCTTTGAAAATTTAAAGTAATAATTATATTATTCCGACATCTTAACTCAGTTGGTAGTGTGTATGTCTACTGAGCAAAGGGTTTTGGTTTCGATTCCTGGCATGGCCGAAAAACTTGTCATTGGTGAAATGTGGGTTTTCCCTTTCACAGTGATAAATTAACGGCTGGGGGCCGTATGTTGTGTATGTTCTAGATTTTAGGTAGTTTTTTTTAAAATTCGTGTGCTGATATAATCAGTCGGTTCAGAAAGTGCATTTCAAATGCCGCAAATAAGTGTTACAAAATATGACAGCTATGCTCTTTGCCGGAAAGAGATATTACTCTTTTCTCACTGTTTCTGTAACTGTATATTACCGGCTTCGGTGGCCGCATGGTCTAAAGCGCTACTATCGCAGTAGACTTGACTGCCGATGACGGAGAGTTTGAGGTACAAATCTTGGTCGGGTATACTGAGGGTGGTTTTTCCAAAAGATTTTCCCCTTATCCTCCACGCAAATGGAGGTACACTTCCGATAAATATAGCTTTAATCATTCCTAAAACTATCAATGTAAATTAGTACATAAGCGTATATCCCGAATGGGTAGTAGGACGTTGTGCTAAAAAAAACTGTATATATTATTTGATTTATGCTCTTTGGTAGAGTGTTCTTGCAAAATTATATATTATTTCGTTTCACAAATCTTACTAATTATTTTAGTAAATTGCACTATTTTAAGATATAAGAGAGAGAAAGTAGGTTTCGTACATCATACTATTTATTTTAATAAAATATGCAACTTAATAAATCTTCAAATGCCCGCATGGGATGGAATGTCTAGTTCAAGTACTTTTGAAATTACAACTACGGAGTAATAAAAGGAAATGTGTGAATTCCATAAGAGAAGTTTAACGTTTACCTACTTATTTTACTATCACTTTTAAATGGACATAATAAGTTAAATAGCTAATTTATTTATAACTGACTTTCTCTTAATCACGTATCAAAGAGACTAATGACCGGAACGTTTAACACATAAATGACGAAACAATTTCTCCAGAAGACGGTTCGACGAGACTTATTTATTTTTGTGTAAATTACCAAAGACGAGGTGATATTATCAGAGATTTAACAGAGCCCATTTCGTAATCTATTCATAATGTTTACACCAAGGGGTAGGAATGGGTAGGCTAGGATTTCTAGTAAGTGCACCCGCATTTGATTGAAGAGACAGTTATGCCGAGATAGCTATATATTATATTCTATACATACCTTCCTTCTACTTAACACACTATCATAATTTGTGCATATTATGCTTGTAAACCGAACGGGTTGTGGTCTAAGACGTGGTGCTAATGGTAAATATTAATATATATTTATTATTAGCACCACGCCAAACTACCCTTTCGGGTTATAAGATAATATGTAGGAATTACTCTTACGTGCTAAGTAGAAGCAAGGTTGAATCTATATGAAATGTACCCGGATTTGTATGAAAGGATAGTGTAAAACCATTTAGGAAAAACTACGCTCAGTACACCTGACTGGGTTTCGAATCTCGATCTACCTGTTATTGGCGGTCTAATTTATTACGAGAGTGACACCTTAACTCGAATATCGAAGTCTATGGGATCATAGTAAACTTAATGTTTAAATACCTATCGTAACGTAAAGAGACTTAGTGTGTGATCAGGATTCACGTAATGTTACGTATCGGCTTGAGCAAAACACAAACAATGATTTCGAACTGTTCGAAATCAACGTAGCTCGAGCAGTTAGTGCTGATTAGGCTTTAAAAGACTTGCAATAGAAGTTTCCTGGAAATACAAAATAAAGTATAACAATAGTCTAAGACGTTTTAAATTTCATGAGATGTGGACAAACTATACTTAAGAAGTCATCTGCGCGTCATAAACAAACAAACAAATGAAGTAATTAATATCCCTTTTGAGGCTGCTCCCAGCGCGATTGGCTGGCAGTAGCACGTTGCGTAACGTAACGTAACGTGAAAGTTCTCCCTTAGAAAACTCTTACGTTAAGTGAACGTCTCGCCAAAGTTAAAAAAAAGTTTATCATGATGGCTTCCGTTTGGAAACATGGAGGATAACCTTTACGTTAAGAAAACAAGGAGGATAACCTTTACGTTAAGAAAACATGGAAGATAGCCTTTACAGTTAAGAAAACATGGAGGATAGCCTTTACGTTAAGAAAACAAGGAGGATAACCTTTACGTTAAGAAAACAAGGAGGATAACCTTTACGTTAAGAAAACATGGAGGATAGCCTTTACGTTAAGAAAACATGGAGGATAACCTTTACGTTAAGAAAACATGGAGGATAGCCTTTACGTTAAGAAAACATGGAGGATAGCCTTTACGTTAAGAAAACATAGAGGATAACCTTTACGTTAAGAAAACAAGGAGGATAACCTTTACGTTAAGAAAACATGGTGGATAGCCTTTACGTTAAGAAAACATGGAAGATAGCCTTTACGTTAAGAAAACAAGGAGGATAACCTTTACGTTAAGAAAACATGGAAGATAGCCTTTACGTTAAGAAAACATGGAGGATAACCTTTACGTTAAAAAAACATGGAGGATAGCCTTTACGTTAAGAAAACATGGAGGATAACCTTTACGTTAAGAAAACATGGAGGATAACCTTTACGTTAAGAAAACAAGGAGGATAACCTTTACGTTAAGAAAACATGGAAGATAGCCTTTACGTTAAGAAAACATGGAAGATAGCCTTTACGTTAAGAAAACATGGAGGATAGCCTTTACGTTAAGAAAACATGGAAGATAGCCTTTACGTTAAGAAAACATGGAGGATAACCTTTACGTTAAGAAAACATGTTGGATAGCCTTTACACTAAGAAAACATGGAGGATAGCCTTTACGTTAAGAAAACATGGAGGATAACCTTTACGTTAAGAAAACTTTGAGTTGATCGTGATTCCGGCACGGGAAATCCTTCCTATCCCTACCGGGATTCTAAACCCTGACCCTCTTCAGTGGCCCATGGTCTAATGCAGTTGTTCTCGAACTTCTTAGTCCTGCGGACACTCTAACCAGGGAACAGCTGATTGACGGAACTCTTGATGTAGGATAAATGTTAAAAAATGTATATTAATACATTTAGAGTAGGCTATATTATAGGAATAAATTAGTCATAGCCTATTTTTAATGTAAATATAATTACAATATAAATGAAAATAAAATAAATGTAGGTATTATATTTGTATCTTTTTAGACATAATATTTTTTTAAATAACTAAAAAAATTACAGTTTCATATAAATTATATATGTATTGT
Organism: Timema bartmani; assembly: GCA_902151455.1. NCBI lineage: Eukaryota > Metazoa > Arthropoda > Insecta > Phasmatodea > Timematidae > Timema > Timema bartmani. The sequence goes on from CABFWB010000191.1 coordinate 239,056, forward strand.
ATATGCATTTTATATGTACATTTAAAATAACTGATAATTTATGTGAAGTATATAAATGAAGTTTGATTCAAAACTAAGAAGATTTCATTTCACATTTTTTTACTCCAAAGAGCAGAAAAGGCTTTCAAGCGCAAATAATTTGTTGGAAAGTGCATACAATGTTTCAGTGGTTTTTCTGAAAGACCTTTGTGTCAGCTGACAAGAAAACTAAAATTAAAATTGAATGCCCAAATTCTCCTCTCAAAGTTATAGGCACATGGGACGTGGCCAGCCCCCAACTCTTAGGCCCCACTTTATGGCCGCGCTTTAATATGGAATGGCATCACCATTGTCTTTAGTATACACAGGTGATTTACCCTTTTATAAACAATTTTATAAGATCTAAAAATACATAAAATTATGTCAGTGATTCCCTGGACGATTTCGAGGAACCCACTTTTAGAATTTCTGCTCTAAGACCTCACACTCGTGTTGGACTAAACTGACGATAGCGGGAATATTAGGTTTCAAATCCCAGTTGGGTCTACTGAGGGTGATTTTTCCTCAAGTGTTTCCTACTCTTCTTCCATGAGCATAATCTGAACAGATAGTAAGACGTGGTGATAAATAAATATATATATATATGTATATGAGAAACTACTTAAGTGTTCTAAAAACATATATCATGTTTAATGTATGGAATATTAAATACATGAGGTAGGTATATGTATATTATAATTATTAAATTTTCTTATATATAATACTTTTTTATGTTGTTTTTAATTACATATTTGAACTTATTCTTAAAATAGACAAGATTTTGATTGTAACCTTTTCATAAACATAAATAATTACATGACTTGCTGTACTTAGTGATCCAGTGTCTTCATCAACTTTCTATTATGATGTTTAAAATTGTTGTAAAGTGTAAGATTAATAATGGAACTAATTAGTATTTATTCAAACATTTTCATAGTTAGATTTTAATAATCTGTATTTTTTTAAATCCAATTTTATGAAAGGCAATATGATTTACATATTCTGATTAATTTTAAAATTAATTTTTTTGCTAGCCCTTTCAAACGCATGTTATTATTTTACACATTTAAATTTCAAATTAAATATTGCATCTATAATGTATTGAAATATTTACTTATAATAAAATATATCTCTTATAAAAATAGAAGTAGATTCATGATCTTAAGATTAATATATCGTTTTAAATGTTCTAAAGTTTTTAATTATTAATGTTGGGTGTCTTAAATATAAAATTTTGAGATGTGATTGTTTTTAAACTCTAAGGATATAATTTTAAAAAAATTATAGAAAAAATATCTCAAACGAAAACCCAATCAATCATGTTGACAAAAATGAATCCGACATTTTAAATCCCATATTCCTAGTAAGTTTTACACGACTAGAAAAATAAAATAGGCGTTTCAAATAAATTTTGAAGCAAATTCAACCCGATATCTGGCCAAAAAGAGTTTATTTTTAAATATACAATGGATATTAAACAATAAAATCTACAGTATTTTCCTGGATATAGATAAAGCCTATTATTTAGTGGTGCCATTCAAATGAATATACATAATCATAATATTGATACAATATCTACTTTCACGTGTTCATACGTCAATTCATGTTATCTGCAGTCACAACTTTTGATATATATTTTCAATACCTATAATATAACATTAATAATAATATAATAAAATATTATGAATATTGACAGCAAAAATATATATGTTTATATTTTATGAAAAGCTCTTTCTACCAAAATCCCACTGCGCAAAGTATATCTATAGTCTAATTTTCGTAAAAATGGCTTTATCTTACAGCTAGGAAAGTTACTACTCTCATGTATTCATACGTGTTCTGCAACTGTAGATTTTAATAAATATTTTCAATATCTATAGAATAGCACACACAAAAAGGTAAAATGTTATTAATGTTTGTTTTAGAAAATTGTATTTTTTTATAAATCCCTTCTTTTGAAAATTGGACTTTTATGTATGTTCCTTCATCTTAGTTTTGGCAATGTTTTGACGGAATATGGTCACGCGTTAGAACGTTAATTAGTGCAGAACTTCAATAATGACCATTACTTCCAAACACAGCATCCAACGTAACCGTCCTGTGTATTCTACGGAATGGAATGGCGTGCAGCCAACATCACAGTGTTTTATCTAGTATCCTTTGAAAGACAATGCGTTCCATCACGTTATTGTTTCAATCTCATAAGCGAAGATTTCTACTAAAGATACTTTCACGTGTAGAATCTTAGTTAAGTTGAGAAATGAGTGACGTCTTCTTCCAGACACAGAGATGGACTTTGGACATAATATCATGTGTTATATTGAAGATTACAGAGGAAAAAGAGGAGAAAATCGAGTTTTAACTCAAATTGAGCCATTGTTGCCATCTGTTAGAAAACATTGAACCTTTTATGAAACACTTTAGATTATGATTAAAAGAGGTCACTGTTATATTAAAATCAATTTAAAATAAAGTATTTTCTGTGGTCCTTATGGTGTTTGATATATGAAAGTCGTTGTCCTAAAAAATGTTTGTAATATGACTTTCCACCTTTATTACCTTAACCCTTCAATTGTTTTAAATACTTCACATATACCTATTGAAATGGAGATTTGCAAAGCGCTTAAAACAAGGTGTTAGTTAAAGTATTAATCTTGTTAAAGTTAGTCAAGATATCATTTTAAAATAAAACCAATATCTATAAATCTATGTGCGCTATAAAGATAACTAATTCCCTGTCCTTAAAGAATTCGATAGTTTATGGCTACCAGAACGTAAGCTCTCTATTCAACCTTATCCTGAGACATCTCTCTCCTATCCCTAACTTGATACTCAACTTCATTCGAATACTTACACACATTATACTCCCAACAACGGTTCAGCATACAAAGGTGTAGCTGAGCATGGGCCAATAATTCACGATTCACCGGCTAGTATGAATAACTCAGCAAACATACCGGGTCGTAAAGAAAACAAAAAATGGTACGATACAATCACACCAACTTTATAACATTGTGAATTATAGCTTAGAAGAACGTGTTAAAAATAGGCTCTTAGTAAATTACTCTTAAGTAAGCTCTTTTCATAAAAACAAACACATTATATTGTTAACTACAATAAACACTTTTTATATTTAATTTCAAATCAAATTTAAAAAATAAGTTATTAGTAAACTACCATAAAATTATTTTTTATTTGTAAAAATAAAAACCTATTCTTATTCATAATAAAAATCTTTTCCCGGATATCCATTTTAAGCTTCAATATATATATATATATATATATATATAATTATTTATAATACAAGAAACTTAACAGATACCCATTTTAAAGCAAATTTCTATAGCCATTTTTTTAAATATTTAAATAAAAAAAAAGTTTCATTAGTAAACTACCCTTAAACGCGTTTCTTCCACCGCAGCGTACCCCTCAAGAAAAAATTATAGAATTCTATTTGTCATGTCAAAAACTCCCAAGATATACATTTTAAACCGAAATATCTTGAATTTTCGAAAATCACTCATCAGTAAATAACCTTTAATCTAAAGGCTAGGCTAAAAAAAAAAATCAAGGTATTGGTTTATAAAATCTAAATACCGGTATCAAGTTTGAAAAAAAAATCCATACATCCTTTAAGATATGTGACTAAAGATAAACATACAAAATTGTAGAATCCACTTTTTTGGGGGTTCGGACACACATAAAACGTAATAATTCATCCTAAGCTCGAGTTAAAATAATTTTACGATTACAATACTCTCTCTTGATATGAGAACGTAAAAAAATGACAATAGTAAAAACCCAGTAAATTTTTTCTAATACTTAGAACTAATTTAAAAGTATTATAAAGTGTGCGTATCACAGTTGGGCTAAGAGTTCCTTCTTGGGAACTGTAAGGAAGGCGTACTGGTGAACAAGCTCGGCCCCGACTGTTGTGGCGCTCCAGGATGATTGTAAATGTTTTCTCAAGTTGAGAGAAAAACAGCAAGTGATGGATAGTAAGACGACATATGCTAAGCTAATATAACTTAACCTAAACAAGCCTAACCAATATAAGCCAAAAGAATGGTGAGGCCAAATTCATATCTACTCGTAGGTATATTATCTGTTATAATCCTCCTGGTTAACGATCGTGACCCAACTAGGCTATGACGATAATCCTCCTGGTTAGCCCAACTAAGCTATGAACTTTTGGGACAAGGAGTAGATTTAAGTCCATACAAATATGGGTAGTGAGATTTCTGAACCTGTTTTTGCTACGCTAATTTTCCAATAATTCAAGTCGGGGATATGAATTATTTTTTCAAACGTCTTTATTTAAAGCTCAGGGTAGGTTAGTCGGATATTTTACGGGCCATGGGTTGAACCCTGACTGATGTAGTCTATAAGATAGGGCTACATAGTAAGTAATCAGTTAAGATGAAAGTGCAAACTTTCACGGTAGACAGAGTGTATATATATATGTTGGTACTTGTAATAGAGAGGTAAATAAATTATTGTGATTGATTCCATTAGTTTTTATGTCAAAACTCTAAACGTTTACGTAAGATAAAAAAAGTATAATTTTACTTCCTTTAAATGACCGTGAGTGGAATTACTAATAAGATGATTCACCTTTGTTTTGTAAGATCTTATACCGGTTCTATTAGAGAAAATAAATTAAAAGACTCACTCGCAAAGGTGGGCCCACGGAATAAATGTAATTCTCATTTAATCTAATTTGACAATGATGGGGAAATCTAGGTTCTAATCTCAGCTGGTTGAGTTTTAGGTGGTTTTTCCTCCTTATTATGTCCCATCTCAATTGCTACCAAAGTGTGGGTCAAATCACTTTAGGCAGACTTTGTGCAAAGTTTATATTGAAGCTAAATTACTCTAGGCTAACTTAATTTCTGTTATCAAAGGAACAATGGCGCCGAATATTTAAAATATTTATGAATTTAAAGGGGGGTATAAGGACAAACACTACACATTTGCCAGAAGACTGTAGGCCTCAAATTTCACAATTTATTTTAGGTTAAATTATTTTAGACCAAATGACTTTTGGCCAACTAAGACAATTTTTTTATTCTAAATTTGTTTTAGGCCAAACTACCTTGGGTGAAATTTATAGGTCAGGTGATTTTAGATCCATCGCCACATCTGCACAAGAATAGACCAGCTCTATTGTTTTTCAAATTATAATTTGACAAACAGTTTGTCATTTAGCAATGAGCTTACAATACTTTCAGCGGTTAAATAACTAAATACAACTGGCCTATCTTAAACATTTATGATATATATTAAACTTTTATATACTGGGGTGGACAAAATCGACGAAAGTGATATTGACTAACAAGATTTCATGACTTCCTTCATATTAATGGATGATATAAACAATTTGAAATACTCTGTCCAACTTGACCTTAGATAAGTCTGTAGAGTGTCTGCCTACATATCTAAGGGTCCCGAGTTAGATTTCCAGCATGGTCAAAAACTAAATATAACTAATGAACTTTAAGATTTTACCTTTTTCAGTGATAAATTAACGTCCGGGGGATGGATGTTGTGTCTGTTATAGATACAAGTTAGTTTAATAGTCGTGTGCTGATATAATAATCAGTTGGTCCAGAAAGTGCTGGTTAAATACCTCAAACAAATCAAAATTAAAATTGGGAGGCCAGTTGTTTTTACAGGATTAATAATAGGTAACTAAACTCCATATTAGTTAATATTTGCTTTTCAATTAAAGGTCTGTGTATTTAAGGTGAGAGTGTAGTGAAAACGAGTTAAGGGCAGTATTTTTGAAATTTTTATATCAAAATATATTTTTGACCAAAATAAATAAAACGTTTCTGCAGTAGAAACATAGAGTTTAATTTTCGTCACATGGTGATATCAACAGTTTTATAATATAAGCCAAGGGTATCCTGGAATTTAATGACAACTTTTTCTCTACATTTAAAATGTTTCTCGTCTAAAACCACTATGATCACGACAGATATTCAACAACTGTTGATATCACCTTGTAAATAAAATTAAACTTTCTTTTTATACTGGAGCAATATTTTTCTTATTTTGCCTAAACAAAAGTTTTGCTATAAAAACTGCAAAAAACACCACCCTTAGCTCGCGTTTCCTACACTCTTACTATATTTTATGGAAGTAAAATAGTTTCTAAAAGAGGGGGAAAAAATTCCTCAGCCATATAATCTAAAGGAATGGAAATAATGTCAGACTAAAGATTCCACAATTACTCGTTTTGAAAGAGGACAAAATAACAATGTTTGTAGAGAAAAATAGCTTTAATGAACGTAGTGGTTATGACATCCCTAACTAATGATTTAAAGATAGAGGTGCTAATCACTCACCTAGTCATGATAGGACTAGTGTAAGCCCATTGGTGTAGGTGTTAGTCCCCTTCTAGTCATAAAAGAACTAGACTATATCTGATAGTGGAGGCATTAGTCTCCTTCTAGTTATGACAAAACTAGACTATACCTCATGATGGAGGTATTAGTCTCCTTCTAGTCATGACAAAACTAGACTAGAGCTCATATTGGAGGCATTAGTCTCCTTCTAGTCATGACAAAACTAGACTATAGCTCATATTGGAGGCATTAGTCCACTATAATACATTATAGAACTAGACTAGACCTATTGGTATATGTATATGTGATCTAGTATTCATAATATAACTAAATTAGGTAAACATAATGTAGGACCTAGTCCTCTACTAATCAAAGCAGGACCAGACTAGATATAATTATGTAAGTATTAGTCTTCTCCTAATCATTGAAGAACTAGACTAGACCCAATGAAATGATATAAGCAACTAATTACGTAGGAATTAGTCCTCTCCTTGTCATGAAAGGATTAGACTAAACCTCACGTTGTCATGGCTTAGCGATTAGTCCTCTTATAAATGATAGCAGGAATAACTAGGCTCAATAGCGTAAGAATTAGTCATCTCCTAGTCATTGCAGGACTAGATTATACCTAATGATGCATGCGTTAGTCCTCAAATTTATCCTCTTTAGTGGAAGAATGGTCTAAGGCATCACTCTCGTATTAGGTTGATCTACTGATGACGGGGAGTTCGGGAATCTAATCCTATTCGGGTTTACTGAGGGTAGTTTTAACTAAATGGTTTCCCACTCTCATTCCAGGCAAATGTGTGTAGACTACCCCTAAAATGGTTCTTTCCTCATACCTACCCCATTAGAGTAATTATCGTATATGCGTTTAGCCTGAACAGGTTGTAAGAAGCGGTGATAAAAAAAAAAGTCCTCAACTTAACTTGCATTTGGGGAAAGGAAGATCATATTAGAACTCACTAAACCGTGATCATGTCCGAATGAGTGCGTACATGAGTGAGTGTGTGTGTGTGTGTGTGTGAAGGTGCTCTACGCTGTACCGTGTCGCCGAGGAAACGCTACGAAGCGAAAGTGAAGCGGTTGGCCAGGAGTGGATGCTCTATAAAATGAAGCGATATGGAGGTGTATTCATTCAGTCCTCCGTGGTGACTTGACCAACAATCATACCTATCTCACCATGAAGAGACCAGTAAGTGGCGAGAACAATTCACTTCTTTACACCTTGATTTTTTATTACGAGCGGATATTTGGAATACTTTTTTCTAAAGAAAATTAAAAAAAAAAATATTTATTTGTTTAAGATCAACATTTATAACATTTTAATATATTATTGACATTATTTTATATTTAATGATAATATCTATCATCCGATACCTTAGCTAAGTCGGTGGCTTGTCTGCCTATTAAGTTAAAGGTGCCGGGTTTGATTCCCGGAATGGGCGAAAAATGTATCAAATGTGAAATGTAGGTTTACCCTTTCACAGTGTTGAATATAGATTTAAGTCATTTAATAAGTCGTGTGTTGATGTATTTAGTATATTCAGCAAATACACGTTAAATACCTTAAATAATAATAATTAATTTATGTATGTATACAAACACATTCTATTTCCGTCAAATCTTTATAAAAAGTAAAATATTAGTTCGTACCATTTCTTAGAATTATATCTTCTCAACTTCAATGTTTAATACCTAAAGGAAGTTGCCTACCCTTTTCTGTTGTGTTCTAAGACCAATCTTTAATTAATATAAATCTGTATTGTAGATTTGTATAGTCTATTTTTAATTTATAAAGCTTAAAATATAAGATATTTAATCCATTAGAGACATAATACCTTTCCTCTGCATTTCGAATTGAAATCAAATTTTGAAATAAACTACTCTTAAATAACGCGGGATTTCTGAACGTCTGTAGGCGGACGCCCTTAGGTCAAGTTATTTTCGTTACTTGTGACGTCACAAACCATACAACATGGACGTGTTCACTTAATATCCCTTCTCACGACCAATTAACCGGTTTGTTAGGCGCAAAATTACGCTTAAACTAGATACGACATCGAAACACGGGTTTTCTATATATTCAGTGAAATTGGGACGTATCAATTTTGTTATATTTTTAACACTTAAAAAAAAAATTATTTTATTGGTTTAAGTTTCACAGTTTGATAAATATTTGGAGTCAAATTAGGTTATAAATAATACCAAGACATAATTTGTGGGAGACAATTATTGATCTTTTAATTGACCATCAAACGCTTGCAGATTTTATTTTAAAAAAATTCTCAGCTGAATAAATAAAATATTGCTTCTCCATATAGGTTTAATTTAATTCTCTATACAAATTAAGATTAACAATGCTTGGATATTTGTCATGAATATAGTGGCATCTAAACATTATTTTTTTTTAAAAAGAGATAAAATCTTTAGGTCAGATTCCGCTTTTTACAATGAATTAACGCTAAAAGATAGGGGTATCTCTTTGACAGATTATATTATGGCGTTATCTTATACCATAGTGGAAACGTGGCAGGTAAGTTAGCTACCTTATAGACCAAATGAAGTGTACAAGACCAATAATACTGAATAATTTTAACAAACGTATGTTAAAGAAAAAAGAGCAAAGAGAAAAGGTTATTGGTTTTGCAGTTTTTAATGCAAAACTTTTATTTGTTCAAAATAAATAAAATAATTATCCAGTAGAAACATAGTTTAATTTTCTTCACATGGTGATATCAACATTTGTTGAATATCTGTCAAGGGTGTCCTGGAATTTAATGACAACTTTTTCCCTTAATTTAAATGTTTCTCATCTAATGCCACTATGCTCAGGACAGATATTCAACAACTGTTGATATCATCGTGTGAAGAAAATTAAACTCTTATGTTTCTGCTGGAGCAATATTTTATTTATTTTGACCAAAAAAAGTTTTTTTTTTATTTAATTTTCTTCACATGGTGATATCAACATTTGTTGAATATCTGTCAAGGGTGTCCTGGAATTTAATGACAACTTTTTCCCTTAATTTAAATGTTTCTCATCTAATGCCACTATGCTCAGGACAGATATTCAACAACTGTTGATATCATCGTGTGAAGAAAATTAAACTCTTATGTTTCTGCTGGAGCAATATTTTATTTATTTTGACCAAAAAAAGTTTTTTTTTTTAGCAAATCTATAAAATAAAACACTGCACTTAACTCACGTTTCCTGTATCTCCACCTTAAGGGTACCACCTACTTGGAGGGACATATCCTAATATTGTGGTATTTCTTATGGAAATGAAAATTCTAAAGTCTTAAAGCCACTAAAACATTCCACAAAAACTTATATTTTGTTGTGATCCTGTTTAAAATCTTTGTTTGAAGAAAAATATATCTATATTTATCAACACTTATTTACATCTCAAAACTGTAACATTTTGCGTGAAACGCTATTGAAAATTATTAACTATATTCACATATTATACATAATAATTTTAAATCATAAAACTCAAAATGTAAAGTTATTATTTATATAGGGACATGTTGAATATCTTTTGCCTCCATTGTAGCTTAAACAACATTTAAAAAAATAAAAAATGCGGTATTTATGGACATCTGCAGTGCGTCTAAGCACTGCGATAGGTAGAACACTTGAAAAAGAAAGAAAACTTTTTAACAAATTTTGAAAGAGGAACAGTGGAAACTAAAGTTTAGGCCATGTTTTCATAATCTTCTTGGTTCCCCTCCGATAAGTAGGTTAGTTCCGCCGGTCACCGCAGTATCGCTAGTTGCGTGTACGTAGTGAAAACGGTCAGGAAGTTTCAAGGAAGATGAATGACCGCCTATATGACGTAACAATGCCGTCACTAACAATGGAGGGATAAACAAAACAATCATTGCGATTGTAACAACCATTATACTTAAGTAACATTGTTCCATCACTTTTATAGTCGACGACAATGCACTGCGTTTATAGTAATTTACTTTCTACATCAATATTTTTTATTTTTTCCATTAAATTTCCCTCCCCCCCTTATCGAGAGTTAAAATTATATTGTCAACCGTTTTTTTATGTTTTTGACAAAACTATATACAAACTTTTTTAAAAGGCCATTCGGGCTATACATATATTTAAACTAATGCGGTAGGGATGAAGGAAAGTAAAGGAAATTCACCCGCATTTGCGTGGAGAGAGATATAGAAAGAGAAAGAGCAGGACATCATTTAGGTAAAAAAACTTAACTACGCCCATTTTGGGGTTCGAACACAGTCACCGACACTCCTAATTATTGAGAAAGTAATGCCTAAAATCATCTTCAATCCCTGATGTGTCTTTTAAAATTTAAATTCATTGTAATGTTTTTAAATTTTTTTTATTTCTTCGCGTGATATGGTTTTTTTTAATGAATACTAGCTTTTCCACCAATCAAATTCCAATTTTCATATTAATACCATATTTTACACTTATAAAAATTACTATATACGTTCATTTATTCATAAGCCAAGTCATGCAATTTTCAGCTATCATTTATCATATATTATCATCACCCATAAAATAACACTTAATATTTAGTACAATTTTATCAATTTTAGCTTTAAAAATATTTTTGTTGTTTTTAAAGGGTCCTACAGATGAAAAATGGTACTGTACCTTTCTATTCTAAGGGTACAGGTTGAGTAGATCCATACTTTAACGATGTTGCCTATCTATTTTGTTGTGAATCAGACGCCTTTGACTACGTTACCACCTGTAAAGGTTTATCAATTAAGTCATGAATGGAGGGTAGAAGTCAAAAACTAGCTGTGATGAAACAATCCCACAAGTGACTTTATCGGTTCTTGTTCCAGATCTTCTTGGCCATCTTGGCCTTGTCCGTACTAGCGGCCGCTGACAAGTCTGAGGTCAAAGAAGAAGACAAGAAGAAGGAACCGGAGGTAGAGGATAAGAAGGTGACGATCGATAACAGCGCCCAGGAGAGCAAGGAAGTCAAGAAGACCGACAAGAGAGGGCTATTCGGGCTGGGCGATGGAGGTTTCGGCGGGAGCTACGGAGGAGGCTACGGAGGACTTAGCGGGGGCCACGAGGGTCTAAGCGGTGGTTTCGGTGGACTTAGCAGTGAGCTTCAGTGGACTTGGCGGTGGCCACGGTGGATTTGGTGGTGGATACGGTGGACTAAGCGGTGGGCATGAGGGTCTGATCGGTGGCTACGGTGGACTTAGCGGTGGGCATGGCGGACTTGGTGGAGGCTATGGTCTTAGCGGTGGATACGGTGGATTTAGTGGTGGGGACTACGGCGGTCACCACCATCACACCAAGACGGTGACAGTGACTCACAAGGTGGGCGTGCCCGTGCCCCACCCGTACCCAGTCCACGTTCCTATCGAGAAGAAGGTGCCCTACCCAGTGGAACACCCGGTACCATATCCCGTCAAGGTCCCCGTCGACCGCCCTTACCCCGTCCACGTGACGGTCAACAAGCCTGTGCCCTACACGGTCGAGAAGCACGTCCCGTACCCCGTCAAGGTGCCCGTAGACCGACCTTACACCGTCCACGTCCCTGTCGAGAAACGCGTCCCCTACCCAGTCGAAGTTAAGGTCCCCGTCCCTCAACCCTACACGGTCCATGTGCCCAAACCTTACACCGTAGTGGTCGAGAAGAAAGTCCCTCACCCTTACCCTGTAGAGGTTAAGGTGCCCGTCTCTCAGCCATACCCCGTCCACGTGAAGGTTCCCGTAGCCGTCCACGTTGACAGACCAATCCCCGTCCACGTCAAGGTCCCCGTGGACAGACCGTACCCCGTGCATGTCGATAAGCCCTACCCCGTACCAGTGGAGAAGAAGGTGCCGTACCCAGTTGAGAAGGAGGTTCCATACCCGGTGAAGGTGCCCTACGACAGGCCCTACCCCGTGCACGTATGACAAGCCTTACCCCGTACCTGTAGAGAAGAAGGTGCCGTACCCCGTGGTAAAGCAAGTACCGTACCCTGTGGAGAAGGAGGTGCCGTACCCAGTAAACGTGCCTTACGATAGGCCGTACCCCGTCCACGTCGACAAGCCTTACCCCGTACCGGTGGAGAAGAAGGTGCCGTACCCGGTGGAGAAGGAGGTGCCCTATCCGGTGAAGGTTCCCGTGGAGAAGTACATCCATGTACCTTACACCGTCGAGAAACCCTACCCCGTCCACGTCAAGGTACCCGTGGCTGTCCCCGTGAAGAGCCACCAGGGAGGAGAATATGGGGGCGAGAACCAGCATCATTTCAGTTCTTCGTCTGAAGGGAGCTATGGAGGGGATTACCATTAACACATATATCTGTCCTTGTCATCACTAGTCGCTAACAAACAAATCTCTTCAGGAGAGATCGTCTCCTTGTTGTAAATTATTTCATGCTTAGTTTGTTTCATTTTATTATGTTTTATCCCGAATAAAAGTAAACCAAATAAGTTAGATGTATTTTCTTTGCTACACATTTTTTTTGTGCTACATAAATACTTTACACGTCCTTACCTGAATGACTTTGAAATTTTAAGGAAAACTAAACGCTTGAATAAGTTTTACACTTCTTTCCATCAGATTAAAATAAATATATGAATTTTAATTTGATGATGATGATAATAATAATAATAATAATAATAAATAATGAGCACAGCTATGTTACATCTTTGCCTCTGGAACATATTTAAAGCAATAATAATTATAAGTCTTACCTTGACACATTACACTATGACCCTATCTTATAAGCTATACCATAGTGGAATAATGTAAGGTAAGCTTGCTACCTTACAGGTTAGACGCAGGGTTACTTGAAACTGTTTTCATTCTTCTATATTCTACACTGATTACAACAAACATCATGCTTTCTACACGTGTGTTTTCATTCTTAGTTTAGAGTCGCTTATTACTTGAGAGGATTAACATCATAATACAACGCATTGTGCCAGTTTTGTTTGCAAACAGTTTCAAAGATGGAGATAAAAGCATAATTGTACCATTAAAATAAATGTTTAAGAGATAAGTGCTGTTTTACAGTCAAAATAAATACTTTGTTTTCAAAGTTGTTTCCAAGCCAACCATCAAATAGTTTCTAAAACTCGCTTCGGTGGCCGCATTGTCTAATACGTCACTCTCGCAATAGAATATAATAATAATAATAATAATGACAAAAAAGATCGGGGTTCAAATCCCGGTTGGGTTTACTGGGAGTGGCTTTTCCTGAATGGTTTTCCACCCTCCCTCTAAATTCAATCTTTCTTATCCCTGATACATAATTTAATTAGTACACAGTTGTATAACCTGAACAGGTAGTAAGACACGGTGCTAAAAATAAGTACTCCTCTTGAATTGTTCACGGCTACTATTTATTATTTTATTTTTTATCGCCGCATCTTACTACCTGTTCAAGTTAACGCATATGTGATAATTACTCTAATGGGGTAAGTATGGGGAAGGAAACATTTCAGAGGTAATCAACCTGCATTTGCGTGGAACGAGAGTGAGAAACCATTTTAGGAAAATATCACTCCCAGTAGATTATTATTATTATTATTATTATTAGCACCACTTCTTACTACCCGTTCGGGTTATACGCACTTACGCTAATGTGTAATGGTAGGGTGATTGTGAGATGAAATGGAGGACCTACAGTTTAACGTGGAATCCGAACCACGGTAGAGGCCTGGCATTCCTCACATTCACAAGTTGTGATTAATACACATCTTGTCAGAGGTGAAGGAAGGGTTTGGTATTCAGATAAATCTGTGCCGGGACCGAGGATTGAACCCCGGACCCTCAGCACAGAAGTCTGACACCTTACCCCTAGACCACCAGGTCACCACCCTCAGTAGACCTGACCGGGATTCGAACCAGTTCTACCCATCATCAGAAGCCCAGTCTAACCCAAGAGTTGACGCTTAAGACCATACGAACACTGACGAACACTTGTTATAATAGTTTGAACCCGCTTCGGTGGCCACGTGGTCTAAGGCATCACTCACGCAGTATACTAGACTGCCTATGACAGGGAGATCGAGGTTCGAATCTCGGTCGGGTGTACTGAGGGGGATTTTCCCCAAAATTGTTTTCCACTCTCCCTCCACGAAAATGCGGGTACACTTCCTCTAAATATAGCCTTCCTAATACCTAAAGCCATTAGCGTATTTAATACATAGGCGTATAACCCGAACGGGTAGTAAGACGCGGTGCTAAAAGCAATATTGCTTGAGATACATTTTTTTATTATTATTATTAGCACCGCGTCTTACTACCCGTTCGGGTTATACGCACTTACGCTAATGTGTAGTGGTAAGGTGATTGTGAGATGAAATGGAGACGTGGGATCCGAACCACGGTGGAGGCCTGGCATTCCTCACATTCACAAGTTGTGATTAATACACGTCTTGTCAGAGGTCATTAGATAAATCTGTGCCGGGACCGAGGATTGAAACCCGGAATATCAGCACAGAAGTCTGACAACTTACCCCTAGACCACCAGATCACCCTTGAGCTACAATTTAGGGAAATAAGCATCTTCAGTACACCCGACCGGGATTTAAAACCCTGATCTCCTCATCACTGGCAATCAAGTCTATTATGAGCTCGACGTGTTAAATCATGATGTGACCACCGATGTGGGTTTTAGAAGATCAATTATTATTATTATTTAGCACCGCGTCTTACTACTCGTTCGGATTATACGCCTATATATTAATTACGCTAATGGCTTTAGGTATTAGTAAGGTTATATTTAGAGGAAGTTAACCCGTATTTGCGTGGAGGGAGAGTGGAAAACCATTTAGGGAAAACCACCCAAAGTTCACCCGACCAAGATGCGAACCTTGATCTCCCCGTCCTCGGCAGTTGAGCTCAACACGACTAGCGCGTTAGCCAACTACGCCACCGAAGCGGGTTAGGAGATAAAACACATCGAGGTAAAGAACACAAAAACCCTCCATGCATAGTCAAATTTAATTCGTTCCTTTTAATAAAAAATAAAAAAAGTAATTAAAGCGTTATCTACTTACCTGCGAGGCCATATGGGAAGGAACGCGGCTGTAGCCCCGCGCTTGTTGATACCAGACTTATATTACCCAACTCGCCGACCGGTAGTGTCAGTGAGAGACGGGCGGTCGAGGAGGTAACATGGTCTCTACTTGGCGCTGTTCTGTGTTCCTCGTGGTCTGCTGTCTGAGCGTCTATCTCGTGGCGTCGGACCGCATGACCAGGCGCAGGAGGGCCCTGGTCGGCGAAGAGGCGTTGATCCAGTTGCTGGAGGGGCAATACGCGACGCAAATCGGACAGTACTGCAACAACTACGTCGTGGCTTCGTGGGGGTATAATACGGACGTCGCCAACCAGACAAAGGCTGAAGAACTGGTAAGACTTTTTTTTATTTTCACCGATCACGTCTTTAGTAACAGTTTGGATAAACTCATTCCGTTAATGATACTAATTAAATGGAAAATATTGAATTGANGCAGCTAGCTAAAATAACATGATCGGCGTTTGCAAAAAGTCCATTGTTGTAATCCGACCTTCAGCATTTTGTGAAAACGGTACTTAAAGCCATTAATTACAAACGAGCATTTTTTTTTTGTTTTTCGCTCAACCTGTACTCCATTACGTTCGATATATATATACAGATTAAAAGAGTTTGTTTGACACAACAATATAGGTTGTGACTAAGGGCCAGTTTCATAGTCAGATTTAGTACGCCTCAAGTGCGGCGCTATACTAAATACAAGACGTCACCTACCTGAAATTGAATGGAATGGGCCAGTTTCATATGCGAAACTGGCCCATTCCATTTTGTTCTAGGTAGGTTTCGTCCTCTATTTAGTATCGACTCGCACTTTAGGCGTACTAAATCTGACTATGAAACTGGCCCTTAGACTTAATTCAAACAACTCGGACCCAATTCGGATAGCTGAAAAGGTAAACAAGTGGTTTGGGACTCAATTCAATGTCATCCAATGAAATAGGGTTGATACCCACTTTGCTGGTTGAATGTACTAATTCCGTGTTTCTTAAACTTTTCTCGACAACGGATCACTTGCTAAGGGTTAAATGCAACACGCCGATCACCCACTTTAAGATCCTACCTATCTGTCTCTTGTCGAAACAGGAACTGTTCTAATGTAACTGTTTTATCAAGCAGTGAATACAGCATATTTATATAACTCAGTTTCATTTACACATTTTACAGTTCAATTCTCAGATAAACACAATATTATATATACTTTCATGTTGAGTCGTGTGTTTAGTCACTTTTGATGCGTATTATTAATAAAAGAATACTAATACTGTAACGCATTTTTATGAATGTCAGCTCTTCATATGAAAGTTGTACTGTACTTGTAAAACAGAGTCTAGTTGACTTGGCGGAGTTAGCCTCTCAATATTGTACTTTTTTAATAATAATACTTAGCACCGCGTCTTACTACACGTTCGAATTATACGCTTAAGTACTAATTAGGCTAATGGGTTAAGAATGGGGAAGGTTGAATATAGAGGAAGTGAACCCGAATTTGCGTGAAGGGAGAATGGAAAACAATTTAGGGAAAACCAACCCCAGTTCATCCGGCCGAGATTCTAACATAGATCTCCCCGTCCTCGGAAGTTAAGCACAACACGAAACTAGCGCGTTAGCTAACCACGCCACCAAGGCGAGCTGTGTACTCTCTTGATTTATTTAACTTTTTAATTTCTAATAAAGATAAAAATGATTGTAACTGTTAAAAAATCTCAACCTCATGATTTTGTTGAATTCTTACATTTTATGTACTCCATAGCCCAAAAACAATTTTGCCTCTCTTCGGGGTGTTGTTTTGAATTTGATTGAAGCTCTCAAATTACAAATGGTGAAATATTTGTTAATTTTTGAGAATTAGCATAACTATTTTGTTTAAAGTGGATATTTGGGAAATCTTTACATGATATTACAGTGTAATAAATGTAATTTGAGGTTAGATGACTGATTGTTTTTGAAAATTTGTCACAAACTATAATATACTATTAGATAAAGCAATCATACCATTTATTTTCCTGTGGTCACAATTTTGAACAAGTAATAATACGTGGTGATTGAAACAAAATTGGGATTAGAAAATATAGCTTACCCCTTCATTTGAGTAGAGAGAGAGTAGTAAACCCTTTAAAAGAAAAAATCTCCCTCGTTACACCCGATCAGGATTTGAACTCTGACCTCCTTTTCACTGGCAATCTCGTATAAAACGAGTGTGAGACCATTAGAGCATGAGCCCTCCAAAGCGAGTTGTTTTAAGACTTGATCCGTTGAGTTGTATTTTTAAGGTGAAATGGATGGAAACTCAAGTAAGGTACAATCAGTTTTCTCTGAATGATAGCTATCTTTCAGGATGAACTAAGTGTACTAAGTGTACCTGTTTATTTTTTTTATTTTAGTACAAAAAAAACTTTTTTGGCCAAAATTCTTCCAGTTTAATTTTCTTCACAGGTTGATATCAACAGTTGTTGAATATCTGTCAAGGGTGTTCTGGAAGTTGACCAACTTTTTCTCTTCATTTAAAAAGTGTGTCATCTAATGCCGCTATGCTCATGACAGATATTCAACAACTGTTGATATCACCATGTGAAGAAAATTAAATTCTATGTTCCTACTGGAGCAATATTTTATTTATGGGAATGACAACTCTTTTTTTTTACATCCATTATTGTTTCCAACCTGTGGGCTTGGTCAGTTTTTTTATTCAAGCCATATATTTTTCCACTACCTGCTTGGGCTGTCATAGCTTCATATGCCTAATACTATAACTTAAGCATGCAAATTCAGGTACATTTATTCTAAATCTATACCTTTCTCAACTCCCTATTCCAGTAGTGAGTATAGCTCAAATGGGTAGTGAAACGTGGTGGGGAAAAAATCAATAAAGAAAAATTTTCAGCCATGCTGGTAATCGAACCTGGGATCCTTAGCTTAGTAGACAGACACGCTACCGACTAAGTTAAGGTGCCGGATGGAATGATAGCTCTGATGCTTCAAAACCACACAAACAATCCTGAATTTTCTTTTAGGTATTCTTTTGTGACATCTTTGACATTATTTGTTTGTGAAGAGGGTTAGATCTCTGCTTCTGACCATTTACTATGTATGATCTTATAACTGCGACATTCCTATTCTAATCATGTTTCAAAGTATGGATAAAATCTAAAAATAGGTATCTGTTTAGACAAATTATCAGTGGCGTGGCATGTAGTGTTGCCAGAGCTAGTTGAAACTGTGCCTGATGAATTGTTCTCATCACTCGGTAGAACACTCATTGGCCGGGTATAAACGGAAACGCATTCCAATGTGAGGTATGTAGAGCAGACCCTATGCATGATTAATCAAATGAGGAAATAGTGGGGCAGAATATACCACAGTTACCGTTTTAACAAGCTGGCTTATCACAGAACTGCGTTTTAATACTAGTTCGTGTTATACACTTAGGTACTAATTACGTTAGTTGTTGTTTTAGGGATATGGAGGTTATATTTATAGGAAGCATAGGTAGCCTGGTGGTCTAGGGGTAAGGTGTCAGACTTCTGTGCGAGAGTCCAGGGTTCAACCCTCGGTATCGGCACAGATTTATCTGAATGCCAAACCCTTCCTTCCCCTTTGACAAGATGTGTATTAATCACAACTTGTGAATGTGTGGAGTGCCAGGCCTCCACCGTGGTTCGGATTCCACGTTAAACTGTAGGTCCTCCATTTCATCTCACAATCACCCCACCATTACACATTAGCGTAAGTGCGTATAACCCGGACGGGTAGTAAGACGCGGTGCTAATAATAATAATAATAATAATAATATAGGAAGCATACCCACAATGGCGTGGAGGGAGAGTGAAAAACCATTTGGGGGGGGGGGAACACACTTGGTCACACGAACGAGATTCAAATCTCGATCTCCCGTCATCGGCAGTCTAGTCTACTGCGAGATTGACGCGTTAGACCACGCGGCCACCGAAGTGGGTAACACGGGTCTTATTCATTTGAGGTATTTAACGTGCACTTTCTGAACCAACTGATTATATCATCACACGACTTATAAACTATCTTAAATCTAGAACAAACACAACATCTAGCCTCCAACCGTTAATTCATCACTGTGAAAGGGCAAACCCACATTTCACCAATGATAAATATTTTGGCCATGCCAGGAATTGAACCCGGGGACCCTAGATCAGTAGAAAAGACACGCTACAGACTGAGTTAATGTGTCTGATGCCGTGATCACGATCAACTTAACTTTAACTCAACGTAGCGTTCACGTAAGGTTCACTAACTTAAGAAAACGGATGTGTGATCAAGATTCACGTAACTTAACGTAACGACTCGAGCCAAACATATGCATTCTAAAGTATATGTATTTTGATCTGTGATTTGTACTATTTGTAAAGTGATGATCTGTGAATGCTCATTGTTTTCTATCAATATAATAAATATTTATCATTAAATATTTTTGATAAATTTAGCTTTTCTATTTTATTTTAATTAACTTGGTCATAAAACCAACAAATGAATTACTAAATAGCCCTGTAGACGTCACTTCCATAATGATTGGCTGGCTAGATCACGTGATACCCTTCATATAACGTTCACTTAACATAAAAGACCTCCCAGGACTTCATATAACGTTCACTTAACATAAAAGACCTCCCAGGGCATCTATTAAGTTAAGTGAACTACAACGTTAATGTTAAGTTAACTGAAAACGTGATCGCTTCCATTTAAAAACACGAGGAGAACCTTTACGTTAAGTTACGTTAAGTTAACGTTAAGTTGATCGTGATCCCGGCATGATAGGTAAGAGAAGGATGATTTGGAGGAGATGGAGCTAATGGAACTTTGCTCTCTTAGGGCCGTTCAAAGATTATCAGGATGTTATTGGTCAATATCGAGTGTTTATTTAAAACTAGAATAAACAGTCAAAAGAAAAAAATAAGTTGAAACAAATCTAAAGATTTAAATTGAAAGCGTCTGTAAGGTTTCTAGATGTGTTTGGATATCGAGAGCATATAGAACGATTGTATCTTATCAAAAGAAACTCGCTTCGATGGTCGAATAGTCTAAGGCAGAGTTGGGCAAAATATGTTTCGATTTAGCCACAGATGTGACGAATGAGAGGTTAAATTCGCCACAACATGTGCACTTTGGACTACTCAGTTACCACTGCCTCAGACGCAAATGGTTAAATAGTTCAAATTGAAAATAAGACAATTTAATGTGAGATTTGACAGTACTTTCGTCTGAAGACGGAGATGAAACGAAGTGTTGGGAAAGGGAGTGAGGTGGGGTGGGGGGTGAGTATTTGATGGTATCCAATGTTTCGTCAGTGACTCATTCAAAACGCAGAATGCTTCCAATGAAATGGCTGAAAATGTCAAGTTAAAACCAGCACACGACGTAAGGAAAAAGGGGGAGGGGGGGGAGGAGTTTACTATGAAAGCGGGCAAATTCAAATTTGCAACCCTTGTATGGCAAATTCGCCACTTGTGGCGATTGGCGACAGGTTTGCCCACACGAGGTCTAAGGTCTAATAAACTGGACTGCCGATGATGGGTAGATCTGGGCTAAAATCCCGGTCGGGTGTATACTGAGGGTGCTTTTTTCCTTCTTCTTTTCAAAATGTCCTACAACTCCTACTTCTTGCAAATTCGGGTACATTTCTTTTTAATCTATACCTTTCTCAACTACCTACTCCAGTAGTGAGTATAGCTCAAATGGGTAGTGAAACGTGGTGGGAAAAGATCAATAAAGAAAATTGCTAAAGGTGTCTTGTTTACTTAAAAAAAAGCTGTAGAGGCGAATAGAATTCGCATTGAAATGACATTGTAAACGTCGGATCTCCTAATGTCGATTTTCCCTTGGCGCTGGAGAGAGAGAGAGAATTTTTAAAAAAAACGTGACGTGCGTACGATAGAGTGACACAGATATTTTTTTTCGCAATTTTTTTCCTCAAGGATAATTTTAGCAGTCGAGTATCGCTAGTTGGAGACAATCGATATATTATATTGTTTCATCTGCCAGTAGGTCAAGTCGTTAGTACGGCAACGGACGTTCCTAGGTGCGGTAATATGAAGAAGCGAACTCCGTGGCGGTTGTTGGTCATCTTGGCGTGTTGCAAGGGTACCCTAGTGGGGTCAGAAAGACGCCTTCTGACGGACGAAGAGCTACTTACTGTGTACCTCACCACGGAATACGCTGAGGGCCAGATGTCCCACTGCCATCTTCTTGATGTAGCTGAGTGGGAATACGAAACTGACGTTGCTAATCTGAGAAAAGCCGATGAACTGGTAAGATTAGAGTGAGATATGGAGGTCCAGACATTTGATTTCAAATTTGTTTTAGAGCACTGAGAGCTAAATTTATAGTCAAGTCTTGAGAGTCACTCTACAAATATACAGATAACAATTAGTTTAAATCAAATTGGGGATTAACACATTCAAATCTCGACTAAATATAGTCTAAATATAGTCTTAAATATCTGTATGTATTAGATATTTCGATACTCTGACACGCTGATACGCTGACAAAATGTTACTCACTTAGTCTCGTTTTACAGTACAGGATAGTTGGTAATTTTATTTATTTGGGTGTACTGAGGATTTTTTTTCCCTGAATGATTTTCCACACGCCTTCAACGCAAATGAGGGTACACCTTTAAATTCAACCCAACCTTCCTCATCCTTAACACATTAGCGTAATTTAGTAAATATAGTTATAAAAATAAAAGTTTGTCTTTTTTTGTTCTTCCTACCAAAATCTTACGTTGGGTATCGTCTGGTATTGAGCCCCCAATACCTTACAATCTATATATATATTCAACTCGTCTTGATACGGATGTGTACCAACTTTTGACCTTGTCCATACGTCCATTGTATGTGGCACGGAAATAAACGTGACGAATGGGACTGACTGCTACAAGAAAGGAACACGTTACGACATTAGGAGTGTTCTGTTCTGCCTCAGTTGGCCTGATAAACAATTGAACTACGATAATGCCTGTTGCTTGCTCTTCCCTCTAACCTGATTCTATCTCCCTTCCCCTTCTCCACATTCTGTCAGCGAAGTACGCACCGTTTACCTTGAACGACAGCGAGCTTACCTTGATTAATTACACCACGGCCCTAACTTATTAGCTACATTAGGTATTAGTGTTATTTTATAGGGATTGATACTATCTATTAACAGAGTCGGCTGCAGACCTGACGTATGAATATGTAAAAGTAGATATATTTTAAGCTTTATAGTGTGTTAGAGTGGCCTGCTAATGACGGGGAGATCAAGGTTTGAATCCCGGTCGGGTCTAATGATGTGTTTTTTCTAAATGGTTTCCCACTCTCCTTCCACAAGAATGCTGGTAGATCACCTCTAAAAGGCTTCATTACTCATCCCTACCCTACTAAAGTAAATGTCATTTATGAGTAGAAACTGAACAGGTAGTAAGACTAAGTGATAAAACAAAATAAAAGCTTTTCTATCTGCCAGATAAGGATCTTTCCTATGAAAGTTGTACTGTACTTTTCAAGGTAACAAAGTGAACATGCGGGCAGCTTATTCGAAACACAATATAGTGGTATAGTCGACTCACATAAATATGAACATTTAATGTAGGATGAAAGGGATGGCGAGCCAAGGCCAGTATTTTTGCAATATTTTCTTGACAAAGTATGTTGGTGCACAATAAATAAAATATTACTCCGTTCGGTACGTTTAGTTTAATTGTAAACACGTAGTGGCCTCAACAGTAAGTTGTTGATTATTTGTCAGGCCCATACTTCCACCCCACCTTAAGATCGTGGACAAACTGAAGGGGAAAGTGTAGGAGACGCAAGAAAAGGTAAGTTTTTTTTGCATTTTTTTTATAGCAAAACATTGTTTTGGCCAGAATAAATTAAATATTGCTAGAGTAGAAACCTATAGTTTAATTTTCTTCACATGTTGATATCAACAAAGTTGTTGAATACCTGTTATGAGCACATCAGCATTAGATGAGAAAACTTTTTAAATGAAGAGAAAAAGTTGTCATTAAATTCCAGGACACCCTCGACATATATTCGACAAATGTTGATATCATCTTGTGAAGAAAATTAAACTCTATATTTCTACTGGAGAATTATTTGATTCATTTTGACCCAAAAAATAGGTTGTTATAAAAACTCCAATAATATTGCCATTAGCTCGCGGTCCCTACACTTAAACCTTAATTTAGAGTAGCCAACCATCATACTTATAATCCGCCTCGGTGGCTTAGTTAGAGTCTGTTCATGATAGGTTTTTACCTGTATGACAGTTCAAACATCATATGCTTAGGCGTGGGGTTGCCAACACTTGTAAGAGATCACTGTTTTGTTAGAAATATCAAGATTTTTAACTACCTGTTATATTTTACATTTAAAATAACGTAAACTTAAGTTTTCACATACTATTTCATTACTTTCAATCATTTCTTTGTATCCAACTCGAAACAAGATTTTAAACATAATTAAAAGTATTTATTCTTCGTTTTGGAACGTTATTGACTATGTGTAATATAGTGCATACATCAAAATATTTTAATACAGGCATCGTATTTACTTGAAAAATAGAAAATACTTGTCATTTTTTGTATATATAATAAATTTTTTATGAATATTTTATCGTGTTTCAAAATATTTAACTGAATAAGATATTTCTATCCACTGCGTGAGTGCATCATTGTAAATAACTTGTTTCAGTCATGTTCAACCACATGGTTTAAATTCGTCGGTCGCCATTTTGAAGCTATTTTCGTTAAACCTTTTGTGGAAGTACTGTGAATATTAATTTTTTTAAGTGGACTAAAACGATAACCAAGCTTTGTGCCCGATCTCAAATAGATATATAAATAATATTGGCCTAAATTACTGTGGTTAACTAACACATTCATATATTACCATCTGTTTTCATTACAGTTACCCAAAGTGATAGATGTCAGCTGTTGGGGTAGGGATGTATTAGGGATTATTTCTAGTAATTTTAAATTATCATCCAAGTAAACTTTGGTTATGAATGAATTATAGCTAACGCGCTAGTCGTGTTGAGCTAGACTATCAAGGACGGGGAGATGAAGGTTCGAATTTCGTTTGGGTGAACTAGGGGGTGGTTTTCCCCTAAAAAGTTTTCCACTCTCCCTCCACGCAAATGCGGGTTCACGTCCTCTAAATTCAATCTTCCTAATCCCTAATCCATTAGCGTGATTAATACTTAAGCCTATAACCCAAAGCTTGTAGTAAGACGCGGTGGAAAATAATAATAATAATAGTAATAATTATATAATGTCCTTAGATTTGGCAACAAGGGCGGATTTACGACTCTGCCACCCACTTTTCCTACCTTAATTTCTAACCTTCTAAATCCTTGTTTTCCTATTATCATCCTCATACACCGACACACTTTACCATGTACACAAGTGTTATCTGTGGGATGACAGATAAAAAGTGCTGACATTATTTGACTATCTATTATAGT
Source organism: Timema bartmani (assembly GCA_902151455.1). Classification (NCBI taxonomy): domain Eukaryota; kingdom Metazoa; phylum Arthropoda; class Insecta; order Phasmatodea; family Timematidae; genus Timema; species Timema bartmani. The sequence continues at coordinate 263,919 of CABFWB010000191.1, forward strand.
GGGGTTTAAAAAGTAGCAAGAATCTAAGCAAAGACTTAAACAATCGGAATAAATATTCACACTACCCCAACACACAAATGCAAATATTATATTATTTATTCATATAGATTCTGCATCAGTAGACTGTAGAACATGTTACTACAGATAAAATGTTAGCATGTACACAATAATAAAATAGTCTTATGTTATCTTTCGCCTTGATTTATGCTGAGCGAACTGGTCGATGATGCCAGTAAAATCCCTTTTATCCAATAATTGACCTTCAATTAAGACGATTGTCAGTGAATTAAGGCGATATTCTGTCATGTTGGTACGCAGATACATCAAACCACAGCAATCACACACACGATGAAGCCATCAAATTATTTTAACTGGCAGAAAAAAATTAATATTTTCTTTCATCATTCAAAATTTGCCGCCCCTAAAATCTGCAGCCGTAAGTACATGTCTACTAGGCCTATGCGTAGATCCGCCCCAGGGTGGCAACATTGAAACCTTCAATCATACACGTCTTGGTGAATGAACATGTTAAAAAAAGATTCATTAAATTATTAACCTAAGTAAATAAAAGGGAATTGATACGCCGATGTGAATATAGATTCAGATAGAGCGAGTTTCGTTTTTAAACACAGAAGTTGTATCAATACTTGAATTACAACCTAGTTTAAGCTGGGATCAGTTTTGATTGAAATTTAAAAGTTAAATTAAAATCTTGGAGGGCTATAAAAACATAATTAAAAAAAATATATTTACGCAATCATCACGTAAATATTTCTATAAGAGGATATGTATAGGCCTACGGAGAAATAGTTTTCCTCTTTATTATTAATAATCATAAAGTATTATTTCAAGCTATAGGGGTTTTTTATTTTCCCTCAGTTGGCTTATATGCATTTATACGAAATACGCTAATGGGTTAGGGAACAAGAAAGTATAATTTAGAAGAAATAATCCATATCTGCGTGAAGAAAGAATTATTATTATTATTATTAGCACCGCGTATTACTACCCGTTCGGGTTATACGCACTTACGCTAATGTGCAATGGTAGGGTGATTGTGAGATGAAATGGACGACCTACAGTTTAACGTGGAATCCGAACCACGGTGGAGGCCTGGCATTCCTCACATTCACAAGTTGTGGTTAATACACGTCTTGTCAGAGGTGAAGGAAGGGTTTGGCAATCAGATAAATCTGTGCCGGGACCGAGGATTGAACCCCGGACCCTCAGCACAGAAGTCTGACACCTTACCCCTGGACCACCAGGTCACCCCATGTGTGAAGAAAGAAGAAATAATAATTTAGAAAAAGTCACACTCATTGCATCCTGTCGGGATTCGAGTCTCAACCTCGACATCACCAGAAAACCCGGTGACACGAGTATGACATTTAAACCTCGTGTCCACCGATGCGGGTGAGTTGTGTAGTAAACCCAACTAATGATGCCATCATTGAGAATCGAAGCTGGGACTATTGGTTGAGTATTGAAACGTTTACCAGTTGAGCCACTACGTAAGAATGAAGATGTTTGAATTTAGAGGTGGTGTACCCGCAATTGCGTAAAGGGAGAGTGGGAAACCATTTAGGAAAAACCATATTCAATGCATCCAACAAGGATTCGAGTTTAAACCTTCTGTCATCGGAAGTCCAGTTTATTGCGAGTATGACAACTTAAACAGTGCGAACACCTCCAACAATTTTTTATATTAGATTCAAACCAATAATAACAAATTATTTAATCTAAGAGGTAAGGATTAAAAGTGAAGCGTTGAGAAATAGCAATAAAAGTAATACGAAAAGAGAATATAAAATAAATGTTCATTGCCTCCTGCCAAGAATAGAACCCAGGCCTCTCCATCAATTGCACATAAATGCAATACGGATACAAAAGTGCTGGCTGGGTTTCATTAATCTCTTTTGAAGTAAGAAAGTTTAAAATAGAATTTTAAATCAAATTTAATTTGATCAAACACTGCTTCATAAAAATAAGCGAGTGGTGTTCCGTAAACAAGGAAAAGTTTATAGAGCACATTTTAACAAGACTTGTCCAATTCGTGAACCAGTTTGAGAATTTAAGTAATCATCGCTTGCCTCGAACTAGAGAAGGGGAGGGTGGTGGTGGTGGAGGAAAAATCTGTGGTGCGCGTGCCCAAAGCGGCAAACAAAATTATTAGGGGTCCAGGACTTTTGGCAAAAATAATAGCTTCCAACGAAGACCCGATTTTCCGAGCGTATTTTGCGGCCCATCTGTACAATCATTCTTTGTTTACATCAGCATAGACAGTTGACTGAGAGAAAGTAAAGATGAATATTTTCTCCATTATACCTGCAGTTCCCTCAGCAATGATATTGGGTGCAGTGTTAAACTGACTTGCTGAAGTCGGGGTGATCGGGGTTGTAAACCCAGTTTGAATGTAAGCCTACTGGGGGTGGTTTTTCCTTAAATAGTTTCCCACTCCTACTTTCATGCAAATGTGGGTAGATTAACTTTAAAATTCTTCCTTACTCATCCCTAACCCATTAGAGTAATTATCAAATATGCAAATAACCTGAACAGGTAATTAAAATCGTTGCTGTAGAGTAGCGTTAGATTTTGGTTTTCAGTGTTGGGGTGTTGACATATTTGGATTTAAAATGTAGAAAACACATAATTTATTTCCCTAAATATGGCTCAGGACCACGCCGCATCTTACTACCCGTTCGGAATATACGCTTATGTACTAATTAAGCAAATGGTTTTAGGGATGAGCAAGGCTATATTTATATGAAGTGTACCCACATTTACGAAGAGAGAGAGAGCGAGTAGAAAACCAATTTGGAAAAACCGCTCTGTTCACCCAACTGAGATTCGAACCTCATCTCCCCGTCATCATCAGTCTAGTCTACTGCGAGAGCAGTGCCTCAGACCATGCGGCCACCGAAGCGGATTACGACTTATTCATTTGTATAATTTAGGGTAGTATAATTTCTAATATATAAAGCTTCTTTGTTTTAACTTGCAACATATCCCCGTTTTGATATAGATCTAAATTCGCAGTTTTGAACAGAGATGGGTAGATAGATTCCTTCAAAAACTGTAGTTGTAGTTTTTGTATATTCACATATGATTGCCAGTTTTGTGTGAGAAAATTATCTTTCATTTTGGTACTTTGTTAGGTCATTGTTATTTCTCCCCCCCTTTTTTTAAAAAAAAAGTACTCTCTAAAGTTTAAGATGTGATTGTTGTGTGAATTTAAACGTAAGATTGGTCCAATAGACCTCTGGTTGGGGTTAACCTGTTGTCCACATGTTGGAGAAGAGGTAAACTACCTTTTTATTCCATCCTTCTTTTCTTTACTCATTATCCACTGTTTTCAGCCTGTGGCTGGGTTAGTTTAGTAAAATGCCTCCATCTTCCTCCATCCTTCCACCATTATTCCTCCTTTAATTGCTTCCATTTTTCTCCTCTCACTTGCATACTTTCTGTTATTTGCACCTTCCTCTTTTTTGGCCTCTGTTGCGGTCTTTTTATTGCATACTTCATTTCCATTATTTTCTTTTGCTCCCTCTCCTTATCCATCCTAATTACATGTCCATACCATCTCAGCCTTACTTCCTCTACTATCTCATGTACTCCAACATCCTCATTACATGCCCATACCTTCTCAGCCTTGCTTCCTCTACTATCTCATGTACTCCTACTCTTTCCTGATTACTTCAATCCTAATCTTATTTCTCCTCGTGACATGCTCCTCACAAACTTCATTTTCTTGGCCTTCACTTTACTGGTCTTTCTTACATTCAACATTCATGTTTTTGCTGCGTATGTGACAATACTAATGTTTTATTATATTTAATGTCTATCCTCAACAGCTGTATGTTTGTATCTAAACCGATGGTGTTAAATGATGGTCCTGTTCAAAGTGTACTCTGCCTCGGGAAAACTGTGTATTATGTGTTTTTATATTCTCTTATGTCTGTTTTTCTCATTTTTGTAAATTTTTATATTTAAATAATTTCACCTACTTAATATTTCTGTCATTATTCTAGCTTCTAAATACCCGTGATGAATGCTAGCTGTTTAAAAGAGGTTTTTATTAGCTGGAGTTTCCCCCCCCCCCCCCAAACCCC
>CABFWB010000191.1:289531-336719 GCA_902151455.1 Timema bartmani
AGCCGATTTTGAGAAAATCGACTTTTTCTCTTTTTTCCCTTCAGTAAACTACCCTTAATTTTAGGGGTAGATATCCAATTCCAAAAACCCCTCGGGGCAACCCTATGAAAACCCTAGATATCAAGTTTCAGCTCAATCGGTAAAATAGTTTAGGCTCTAGTTGGAGGTACAGACAGACAGACAGACAGACAGACACGGAAATTCAAAAACCACTTTTTCGGATTCAGGGAGTCATGAAACGTAAAGATTCATCAAAATCTTGAGTTCGATTTTTTTGACGATCACCATACTTTCTCTACCTGTAAGATAGAGAGAAAGTAAAAAGAAGTTGAAATTTTCTAAAAGGTCTTTCCTATTAATATTGAACTATATATTAAGTTTTCAACGGACGTACACTTTGTTTCGATACAATTTAAACACCCGCACCTATAGTCACGCAATATAAGGTGTCAAGCTCACCATAGATTGGATTAATAATTATGAGGATGTCGGGGTTCGTATCCCAGTCATGCGTACTGGGAGTGTTTTTACCAAGTGGTTTTTTCCACTCTTTATTTCCATGCAATTGAGTGTACACTTCCTCTAACTTCACCCTTCCTCATCTCAGGCAATTTAAACTAATTATTAAATATTCGTATAGCCCGAACAAGTAATAAGACGCGGCGATAAAATAAAAATTACGGCTAACGCATTTTGAAAAGTCGCTATGATCTATGATCCTCCTGTGTGTTCTCGGAAGAGCTGCTTCTTCATTCCTCTCAGAGACTACATAAGTTGATATCACAGGGATTCAACTCAAGGTCACACAACAACAAACACGTACGTGATCAGACTCTGTATGTGTGGCCGATTGATTCTCTTCTTGGTATCGGTCCTTATTGGTTCTGTGGCATCGACCCTATTCTTCAATCTGACATAGGGAACATCGCCGTGGAATAATTTGTTATCCGTCACATGGTTTAACGCGCTACTCTCGTGTTGGACTAGACTGCCGGTGATGGGACGATCGAGGTTCGAATCTCGGTCAGGTGTAATGAGAGTATTTTTTCCAAAATGGTTTTTCTTTCAAATGCGGGTACATTTTCTATAAGTATAACATTTTTAATCCCTAAAACCATTAGCGTAATTAGTACATAAGTGTATTAACCGAACGGGTAGTAAGACGTGGTGCTGAAAAAAATCTTACTTTTAAAACAAGGGATTTTAATCACTTAATTTAAAGGGTAGAGATGAGAAAGTGGGTGTAGAGGGAATGCACCAGCATTGGTAGGCAGAGGGTCAAGTTGAACATCGGTGATAAAGATCCAAATGGTAAACCACACTCTCAGCGAATCTAGCCGAGATTAGAACCTCGAACTACCAATAATCGTCAATCCAGATTATTGCGAGATTGATGCCTTGTACCATGTGACCTCCAGTTAGAACCCAAAATAAAACAATTAATGAACTTTTGAAATATTGCCGATCTCCCACTATGAATGCTTTTTTTCACCTCCGTTACTGTTTCCAGTCTGTGGTAAGTTTTTTATTCAAGCCATATATTTTCCACTACTTGCTAGGCCTGTCATAACCTCATATGCCATATAATATAACTTAAGACTAGAACAGGCACAACATCCTGTCCCTGGCCGTTAATTAATCACCGTGAAAGGGTAAAACCCACATTTCACCAATCAGCAAAGGTACATTTTTCAACCATGTTGGGAATCAAACCCGGGGCCCTTAAGCTATGGCCACACGGAGCCGACCCGCATCGCACCGCATTTTCTAACCATTTTTATATTCTTTATAGACTGAGCTCTATTACAAAATAAGTTTGTAATTTTATTTTTAATTGCATAGGTTTTCACCTATTTTTATAAAATTAAGTTAACTATAAATTATGAGGGATAAAGTTTTAAGTCAGCTAATAACTAATAAGAAGAATGTTTGTTGTTCATCAAGTTGTTGTATATAATATTGTTTATCTTGCACGTAATGTTGGAAACAATGAATACAGCGTCACACGTGTAAAGGCTGTGAAAGAAATGCCTAGTTTTACAAGTGCTGACACTGACTGCCAATCACTGTGAATAATCACTGGTATAAATCACTACTCTTTTAAAATCAAGGTCACTGTGATCACCGATATCGTAAAATCACTGTTTCGCCCATCCCTACAATGCTTAGGGGTTAGCATGAAAACAAAGTTCGGAAGCTCCCAAACATTAATTTTCGGTGGTAGGTGGCTACACGGTCCACACCGCACAGCAAAACTGCGGAGCAATACTCTCAACGATTCGTCCGCGCCGTGGAGGTGGGGGTTCTATTCAGAATGCCTGAGGCAACACGTGTCAAATCGACGGTATAACTCTTTGTAGCGAACTCCACCTATGCTTTAGTAAAACAAACAAAATTAACACCTGAGAGTCAGGAGAATAAAGAATAAGGTGGGTATATAGGGAACGCTAGATAATGGCAGTATCTTTGTGGTATTTTGGCATAACTTTTTTTGGTCAAAATAATTCAAATGTCGCTTCATTAGGTACATGAGAGTTTAATTTTATTCCCATTGTAGTATCAACATTTCTTGAATATCTGCCAAGGGGGTTCTGGAATTTAATGACAACTTTTTCTCTTCATTTAAAAAGTTTCTCATCCAATTCCGCTATGCTGATGAGAGATATTCAACCATTGTTGATACCACCATGTGAGGGAAATTATTCTCTCTGTTGATACTGGAGAGTTACGAGTATTTGAGTTATTTTGGACAGAAAAATGTTTTGCTGCAAAAACTGACTTTTTCTTGCGTCTCCCTACACTCCCACCTAAACAATGGCATCAAATCCTTTGTGGATGGAATGCTAGATTTCCCTACTCACAATCAATATGTCATGGCACATGCTATAACGTGTTAAAACTCTCAACATATTTCGTTGTGTGTGTTTCAGCTTAACTCCTGCCAGACAAGGATGGAGAATGTGTACAGCACCGCCAAGATCTGCCCTTACAGAGACCAGGGGTGTAACCTCACGGCAAATGGTTTATCATTGGACCCAGGTGATATTAAAAACTACATTCCGGCCTTTTTTTAGGAACAATTTTTTTATTTTTCACTGTGGTTCCCCCCCATTGCTCCTTCTTCAAAACACTCAAATTCGGGTGCACTTCCTCTACCTCAGCTTACCCTGTAAATTAAGTAGGATTTAAGAACAATAATTATGAACTCAACTCGTCAAAAGGCATTTCTCATGTTCGTATTTTACCTACAGTCCAATTTTCATGTAAAGGGCCTATAGACATTCATAACAGTTTACTGTATTATTAGTGATATGATGTAGGTATTAATAATATCTATCAATCTTGACACCTGCAGATCACATGACTTGACGTATGAATAAATGAAAGTATATCTAGTAATTTTTCTAGCTATAAGATAAAGGCTCTTCCTATGAAAATTGGATATAATATTTAGTTTAAAAAAATTATATACAAGTGAAGACATGTTTTTTTAAAATATTATTAATCACGGTGTTTTATTTGACATGCTTTATATACCCAGGCATCGAATCGGTGATCTCCAGCTCCAGAGACTATGACGAGTTGACGTACGCGTGGAAGTCCTGGAGAGACGCTACCGGCCCTAAGATGAGGGAGGACTACAAGAAATACGTCGAGATAAACAACATCGCCGCAGCGGAGAATGGTAATAAACACTATCCGTCCAGAGGTTCCTTGTGAGCTTTTTGTAAGAGTGGGGGCCTCTAACTACAACAGGGTTTCAAGTGACCCTTCCCAAGGAATTTATTTAAACCTGAATGACTCTAGAAGATATTGTAATCATGAATGGCTTTCAATCTCTATGTGTAGTACTTTCATCAATGCCTTTCTCTGCCATCATGTATAGTCAGGACACTGTATAAAGAACGGTTTAGAAAAAATTAGCTTTTTTGTTTACGTGTTTACAAACTCAGACTACGTGATTTAGTGTATTTAAACCGATTAAAGTAGTTTTTGTAACTTTTTGTAAACATCGCTAGGGTCGTCCAGAAGAGATTGCAAATGGAGAAATTAGCTCAATCGTTCAAACTGTAGAAGTATTTGTATTCATAACATAAGTGAATAGGTGGTCATGTTTTTTAATCGAATTTCTGAGCCTGGTTGTTTCAGAGTTTATAACCATTTTAATTGTAGCTTAGTGCTGGAAGAAAACTTGTTAATTTTTTTGGTCATGTACAATCCGTTAACCTTGAAAGGTCTTACCTTGGTAGTTTACTCTATGGTCTCGTCTTATAACCCATTCCCTTGAAAGGTAAACTCACCACATTTCGGGCTAAACGAAGGGTGCATTGCTTAAATCTTCTTCCTTAGTCAACAACCTGAATTGATGTGATTTATATCCATACGCCGCCCTTAGGCTGGTTAGAGATACCTGCACCATCTGGTAGAATTCCATGTGCTTCAGGAAGTGTGGTGGTTACCAGTTACCTTCCACGCTGATTTCTATGACCGAGCGCTAAAGGGCCTACTTTATTTTCCGGAAAAGGTATTTTCACCATACCTTTCAGGATTCTTTTACATGCCACAATCGACATGGGACTGACTACTTTACTTCCCCTCCAAAGGAAGGTATGCTACGAATTTTTATCACTCGGTCGTCGAGCTCGGCTGGGTTTAAACCCCCGAACATCGGGTCCTGAGCCGACAATGCTGGGCACGTGGCACGTGGATGGACGCGTGAATCGCACCTTGTCTGGTTCACTAGTGATCATAGAGTTTCAGGATTGAATCCCGGCTGGATTTACCCTGGTGGGTTTAATGACGTTGCCTACTTGGATATTTCGAAGTTATTTTGCGAAGCGGGTTGCATCTTAATTTGACACACCTAATCACTCTTAGGGCCGTATGCAAGAACTTGACCAAGTGGATGCTCTGTTGACACTATCGTGGGTTTGCTTGCGTCATTATAGGTTAAAAGGTGGAGCGATTGTGTGCTTGGGACCACACTATCTGTCCCCTAAACACTCATTATACGTTCTTGTATACCCCCCTTGAACGCTATCACACTTAGACGCCAATGTATGAAATAGAAAGAGAGCGAAGAAAATGATCAGTTCACCCTTCGAGGCCTTTTGTTTATCTACTGATAAGTGATAACCCATTCCCTCTTCCTCTGACGAGTTTACACACTCACTATACTATTGCCCCTTGAAAATATTAACTTGATTTTTAAAACTACCTTTCGCCTGTTTCCTATTCTAGATAGACATTTTTACCATTGAATTTTTAAATCTACATCCCGGTATAAATACACCTACTCACCATTTTCGTGACCAATCCAAATAGCCTGAGTTGTAAATGATTGATAAAAATACATTTACAAAAAAAACAATGTTTTAAGACAAAAATAATAATTATAGTGACACTGTAAGACTATTTTTAGAATTATTTAAGAATTGGTGGTTTTTACTTTAACATTATTTCTTTAAAACTCGTTGAATAGGACGTAAATTCATTAACATTGGAAGTCCTATCTTGACCTGCCGTGACGTCACAGGTAGACAATCCTTAAGCTTGATAATATTCTCAATCCCTTTTTTTCCCCACCAAAATGTGGGTAAACTTCCTATAATATTCTACCGTTCTTTTCCATAATCCCCTAATGCTACGCATGTGGATATCCCGGGCGGGTAGTAAGATGCGGCGCACTTGAAAACATCTAATAGGAGATCCTTGTGGCCCGTTATGATTGAATCCCTTCCTGCCGAGTGAGAGTCAAGCACAATAACCGTGCGGCTAACCCTACCAGTATTATTGTTTTAAGTATTAAGGTGGGTTGTAAGGGGGCGAGAAAAGGCCCATTGTTTTTGCAGTTTTATGGCAAAACTTTTTTTATATAAAATAAATCAAATATTTCTCCAGTATAAACATAGAATTTAATTTTCTCTACATGGTGATATCAACAGTTGTTGAATATCTGTCATGAACATAGCGACATTAGATGAGAGACTTTTTAAATGAATAGAATAAGTTGTCATTAAATTCCAGGAAACCCTTGACAGATATTAAAGAACTGTTGATATCACCATGTGAAGAAAATTATACTCTTTGTTTCTACTGGAGAAATATTTGATTTATTTTAGCAAAAATAAAGTTTTGCCATAAAAACTGCAAAAACATTGGCCTTTTCTCACAACCTCTTTCAACCCACCTTAATGTCTACTTCTTGAACCGACTGATTATAGCAGTACACGACTTATAAACTAATTTATAACCAGAACAGACACTACATCCAGCCCCCAACCGTTAATTTATCACTCTGATGGGGGGAGGGAGGGACCATGTTTCACCGATGATTAAAAAATTGACCATGCTAGGAATCGATCCCGGGGCCCTTAACTCAGTTGGTAGACACGCTACCGACTGGATTGAGGTGTCGGAACCCTTGGCAGTAGATGGATACTACGATGACCTTGTAATGATATTATCATAAATAAGCATTTAAGAGAATTTAAATAATCGTGCTCGCAGTTCTTATCACGTGTTTGCTATTCATTCCATCTCCCGACTGAGTGCGTTAGGGTGCCAAATTCACTCTCCTCACCCTGCCTCCTTTTAGTTAGATATTTAAAGAGGTGGACGTTATCACCGGAACCAGTATTTTATATCCCCTCGCCATTTAAGTTCGATAGTTTTAAGGTGGTGACAACACCAGTACAAGCCTGTTAATGTATAGTGTTTTCTAACTCCTGTCCCCTTAAGTTCGATAGTTTAAGGAGATCATATTTAGTAGTCAGGCAGGCCCACCAATATTATATGTCCATCCTTAGTAATATAGTTTGAAGGGAATATGTCCATCCTTAGTAATTTAGTTTGAAGAAAATATGTCCATCCTTAGTAATTTAGTTTGAAGGGAATATGTCCATCCTTAGTAATTTAGTTTGAAGGGAATATGTCCATCCTCAGTAATTTAGTTTGAAGAAAATATGTCCATCCTTAGTAATTTAGTTTGAAGGAAATATGTCCATCCTCAGTAATTTAGTTTGAAGGAAATATGTCCATCCTTAGTAATTTAGTTTGAAGGGAATATGTCCATCCTTAGTAATTTAGTTTGAAGGGAATATGTCCATCCTTAGTAGTTTAGTTTGAAGGGAATATGTCCATCCTCAGGAACTTGTTCCTGAAGGGAAGATAAGCACGCAATATTTTTATTTTTTTACTTTTACTCTCACTACCAAAAATAAAAATTGTTGTATGTTTTATAAACTGTTTACTAATATGTGTTCCTAAATCTCGTCTCAGGTTTCTCCGATAACGGCGAGATGTGGAGGAGCTCCTTCGAGTCAGAGACGTTCATCGCGGACATGGACGCTCTGTGGGATCAGGTGCGGCCTCTGTACGACGAGCTGCACAAGTACGTCCGCTCTAAGCTGAGGGGCGTGTACGGCGACAAGATGGATGACAGCGACGGGCTGCTACCCGCCCATATCCTGGGTCAGTCTCGCCCTGCGAGGACACTTTACTGGGTGTTACAGGGTGGCCACTCAAACTTTAGAATAAAATTCCAACATAATTCCCGGTTTTACCGTCAAAAAATAATCCCAATTTTTTAAAAGCCCTTTCCTCAGGTTGTGACACTGAAAAATTATTCTAAGTGAAAAAAAAAATCTGGAAAAATTGTACTGAACTCGTCACCAAATTTCAGTCCCTGAGCAATTTTTGTAAGTAAGTAACTCTCAAAGACATTTGGAATTGTCTGTAATGAATGGGTGCTGAAGGAGTGCGGTTTGAAAGGGAATACAGTAGGTTAATGTGAAAGAAGTGTCTTAAGTTGGTTTGGGCAAGTTAAGAGGATGAGTGTGGATCAAGTGGCGAAGCAAATATATGAAGGTAGAGTGGTGTGGATCAAAAGGAAGGGGTAGGCCATGTAAGACGTGGCTAAATGTTGTAGACGAATGTGTGAAAAAGAGAAACATTAAGAGTTTTAAGAATAAAAGAGCATATATAGCTTGGTGTATGGAAGTTGTTGAAGCGAAGGGTGGATGCAAAGATAGGGCAGTGTGGAGAAAGTTAGTGAGGATGGATTAAGTACGAAGCTTTTTTTTTTAAGCTATATGCACAGTTTCTTGCCTACCCCGTAAGGGAACGGCGTGATTAGGTATGTATGTATATATCCTTAGAGACTATTTAGAGTGTCCTTGTCTGGATTTTTTTTTTAATTAGATGACTTAAAAAGCAATGTTAAGTGGATCCCCCTGGAAAATGTTAAGATACAACTTCAGAAGCTGTTTGTAGTGGTCTACACCCGGCAAATTTTTGAAATATGTATCCCCCTTGAAAAAAAAAAGTGCTTGAAAACATTGTAAAGTTACTTTTATTTTAGTTGAAAAATTACACCTGGACACGAGAATCGAACCCAGGACACTTAGGCTTAGTATGCCACTGAGCTATCCACGATATTTACCCTACCCAGCACGGTGAGCACGGATCTCTATGACACGTCACCGCTATGAAATGGCATCAGTAACACGTCGTATGGCTGAAATGCGAGCATCGATCTATTTAATGGGGTCATACGATCGATAACGCCGCCATTTTCCCGTCATTAATGTCATATCTTACAGATTCATTCAGAGGGCCATCTTAATCATCGTCATAGCAAATATATTTTATAAATAATTACATTTTGTAAGTGCTGTGGATGTTCAAACTGAAGAATACATTTATTTTACGTCCATGCACTCGGTAAGTAACCATAATAGTGCTGTATCAATATAATTATCTAAAGTATTTGTATTTCAGATGTCATTCTTCTCTCATGGCCGAAGGCAGAGTTTGTGATGGTGTGAGATCGTCAGAAACATATGAGTGAACAATAGTATCGCGAGATATCAGTCTAACAGACACCCCAGCTAACCTGGGTTCGATTCCCGTGTCCAGGTATTAATCGAATTGTGATCCTCTCCATACGGGCATTCCCGTAGTTACAATAATTTGCAGCTTGTATGTTGATATCCATTGTTAAGTTACCGTTTAGGCTCATTTTGTTGGTCCAACTTTGACAGTTTCTTGTTGATTTTCATTGTTGAGTTACCGTTTAGGTTCCTTTTGTTGGTCCAACTCTGACAGTTGGTTGTTGATTTTCATTGTTGAGTTACCGTTTAGGTTCCTTTTGTTGGTCCAACTCTGACAGTTGGTTGTTGATTTTCATTGTTGAGTTACCGTTTAGGTTCCTTTTGTTGGTCCAACTCTGACAGTTGGTTGTTGATTTTCATTGTTGAGTTACCGTTTAGGTTCCTTTTGTTGGTCCAACTCTGACAGTTGGTTGTTGATTTTCATTGTTGAGTTACCGTTTAGGTTCCTTTTGTTGGTCCAACTCTGACAGTTGGTTGTTGATTTTCATTGTTGAGTTACCGTTTAGGTTCCTTTTGTTGGTCCAACTCTGACAGTTGGTTGTTGATTTTCATTGTTGAGTTACCGTTTAGGTTCCTTTTGTTGGTCCAACTCTGACAGTTGGTTGTTGATTTTCATTGTTGAGTTACCGTTTAGGTTCCTTTTGTTGGTCCAACTCTGACAGTTGGTTGTTGATGTCCATTGTTGAGTTACCGTTTAGGTTCCTTTTGTTGGTCCAACTCCGACAGTTGCTTGTTGATTTTGTCGTAGCAGTCTCGTGTTTAGGCGAGCGGCGCTGCTAGAGTAACCTCCAAAATACCCACCAGGCTCGTTGATTCTCTTTTGAGTCCTCTTAGTCTCATTCGTATAGTCATGATATTAGCAATTTATAATAAATAATTAACCGCGTGAGCTTAATGACACACTCGTTTGGTTTGTGGACGAGGAAGTCAGGATTCAAACTCCAACCGGGGGTATAGAGGGTGATTCTTCCCTAGATAGTTTCCTCCTCTCTTTCTCCACACAAATTAAATTACATTTCCTCTCAATTCTACAAACCCCAAAAATGTAATTAAATGTAAATAGCCCGGGTGGGTAGTAGGACTCGGTGATGGCAATAATTTAAAAAAACTTTGATATGAACACTTGATAGCTAGCAAGGGTTCACGATACTCTCAAAGACCAAAATTGGGGTAAAAACCTGCAAAAGTTTGAAAACCACGGTCTGAAAGATATTTAAAGTGGTCATTACCTTTAAATTCCTGACAGACGGAAAAATTAAAACTTATTTTCCTTACTTTTTATTTACACCCCCGCACCTCTACCCCCTGTATAGCACCAAATAAACATTTATCTCGACCCACCAAACCCGTGTTACGTAACTTTCGACATCAAGAGCGACTGTCATTATTTCATAGGGAAGAGCTTGTGACACAAAAAAAGAGACTCAGATTTAATACAATTCGGAGTCGATTTAAAAAAAACTGAATATAAACCACTTATTTATGAAAAATAACATTATTTTTTCGTCATATTAATTTGAGTATAAGATCTGTGTTATGTAACACTGAGATATAGGTACCCCTTCCCCCCTTCCCCAAACCACCACCCACTCACGTAACACCTTGTATACATTAGAGCTCCTCACCGTCTCACCAACATCAAGGGGCTTATGGAGGACCCTTAGCTCCAAACTCCTGGATAAGGTATGAACATGTATGATTTCTATGTCTCGTTTCCAGGCAACATGTGGGCCCAGAACTGGGTCAACCTGTTCGACATTATGCAGCCTTATCCTGAAGGAACCCTTGTTGACGTCACAGCAGCTCTCATCCAACAGGTGAGTCACCGACCACAGTTGACGCGGGTTTAAACTGCAGCGGGATGAATACACATCGCTATATATATATAGGGCTGTCTGTATATCAGGAGAGATAGATAGAGAGAGAGAGAGAGAGGTTCAGTGGGGAGGACTGTAGCTGCTCCTAGTGTATGGCTCACTATATAGACCTGGAGGGTTGTCTGTATATCAGGAGAGAGAGAGAGAAAGAAAGAGGTTCAGTGAGGAGGACTGGAGTTGCTCCTAGTGTATGGCTAGTTATATTGAATAATCTCCGCGCGTGGCGTTTTGCCGAGCTATCGGGCCCATACTTTTAAACCAAAGATTTTTGTCTGATTCTTAATCACAAACCTATACTACGCTCTTACATCACCATGATCCGTTAATTTATTTATATCAACTAGAAGTTAACGGCCTGAAATGTGGCTACTTGGCCAAACCTTGAACTAACTTCAAGCCGCAATGCGCTTATCATAGTTTCACCTGTCCCTGTGTGACCTCAGCTCCAAGGTCATTCTATAACGATACGGGTCTGGGCTTACTACAGAAGCAAAACAGTTGCAGCTCTGAATTTATTACTCCACTTAATAGCCATTTTAGTTACTGGTTGAGAGGCATTCAATCAAACAGGGGAAAAGGTAGCAAATTGATTTAGATTAGTAAGCTTTTACAAAGTTGATAGAGAACTGATTGATTTATTAGCTGTAGTTTCGATAGTAAATGTTAGTTTTCTGAGTACACTCCCTTTACCCTGAAAGGTAGCAGTCATACCTTCACAAAAAACATTGTAGCCTTATCTTATAAGCTGTGCTATGGTAAAGACATATGAAGTGAGCTTGCTACCCCCGGGGTAAGAAAAGGTTACATCCAAAATGGCCGCAAATTGATTCTATTATTTAAATAATCTATGCCCACGGCAGTTTCTAATCTCTCAAATGTTACCTATCACTCAATAAACTCCCTTCTCCCATAGAAATACACTGTACTGCTAATGTTCTAAATGAGACTTCCTTTACCACTCCCTGGGTAGTTATTAACCAACGAAACGTCCTTCCCCCTAGAACTACACCGTACTGCGAATGTTCGAGACTTCGGACGCCTTCTACCAATCCTTGGGTCTTCCCACCAACAGCATGTCGTATGACGAGACCAGGGCGATGTTGGTCCGGCCGCCAGATGGCAGGGAGGTCGTCTGCCACGCTTCTGCCTGGGACTTCTGCGATAGCGCAGATTTCAGGTCAGGGAAAGAACTATTTTTTTAATTTTTTATTTCTAACACATTTCATTACTTGTTTAGGCTATACGCATGTGTACTCACAAAAATTTGTTAAGAATGAGGACGCTTGAATTGAGAGAAAATGTATCCACAGTTGCGTGGTGGAAGAGTGGGAAACTATTTAGGAAATTCACAATTTCCACACGCCCTGCTGGAATTTGGGCCCCGAACTTCTCATCACTGGCAAACCAAACAAGACAATATTGACGCTTGTTTTTTAAATAAATATGAATGCCGATCTTCAGAATCAGAAATTTTTGGCCAATCAGCTGTATCTTAGAGATTTGATTTCTATAAAATGATAAAATTAATTGGCATTTTCGAAAAAAAATAATATATTTATTGTTTGTTGTTTCAGATAAAGTATATTTAGTACGTGTGTGTCTACGTTCATAAAGGTGGGAGTGTAGTGAAAGTGAGAAAGGGTAAGTTTTTTGTAGGTTTCATAGCAAAACTTTGTTTGGCCTAAATAGATAAAATACTGCTCCAATAGAAACACAGAGTTAAATTTTATTCACATGCTGATATCAACAGTTGTTGAATAACTGTCATGAGCAGAGCAGCATTAGATGAAAAACATTTTAAATGAAGAGAAAAAGTTGTCATTAATTTCCAGAACACAGTTGACAGATATTCAAGAACTGTTGATTTCATCATGTGAATAAAATTAAACTCTATGTATCCACTGGGGACCTATTAGATTTATTTTGGCCAGAATTATGTTTTGTTATAAGAATTTCAAAATACTGCATTTTTCTCGCTTCCCTATATCTCCACCTTAAATATTCAAACTTTGAATAAAATCTGTCTAAAATTAAGGATCTACAGACATGCTCAGATATATACACAGGCACTGTGTCAGATAATACTAGGGGAAATGTCGATAATCTGGATATATACCTGTATAACAATTACATTTTTGGTTAAATATCACAAATTGTTCTCTTTACTTCGTATAATATATGATGATTGATCAAATAAATGTGCTTCTTATAGAGAGTGGAGGAAAAAAATATTCTACCAATGTTAAATTGAATTTTTTTTCTAATAGGATAAAGATGTGCACTAAAATCAATATGGAGGATTTTGTAACTATTCATCACGAAATGGGTCACATTCAATATTATATCCAGTACAAAGATCAACCAGACACGCTTCGAAGTGGAGCAAATCCAGGTACTTTGACTTTACTAACAAATATTGTTGATGACAATATTAATTTAAAAAAATATAAGAACATATCAACATTATTGACTTCCATAGCGACTTTACGACTTTACCTATGTCAACACACTTAGTTAAAACAATCATTTAGAACTATTTTTTGTGAGTGATTCTTCATTTAATATAATTATGATCATTTTGATAATATTTTTGATTGATATTTGATTGATATTTTGATGATATATTAATTTAATAGATTTGATATTTATTAATAAATGAACTAGTTGACAGTAAATATATTTTTTAAAGGCGATATTTGGGGTAGTTACCTAATAATAATTAAATCTTTGGTCAAAATGGACACCTGTTTTATAAAAAATATGTGGTAATGATTTAAAAATTAAGTTTCCATTTGATATTGTGAAGTTATTTAAAAAGTTTAAAAACATTAAAATGTTGGCTGAGTGTATAAGTATATTAATTATACAGGTCAAACATAACCGAAATATGTACGGCAAAATTCTGATAGGATAAAAAACATACATCTTATTCTACTCTATTATTTATGTTATTTTATAGGTATTAATAATATATATCAAAAGTTACAGCTGCAAATCAAATTACTTTACGTTTAAAGTAACTTTTGTAACTGTCAAAAAAGTCCCTCACTATCTAAATCGAACTGGAATTTTAAATTGGACCTTTTTTACTTTCTCGTGAGCCTTATGAGAGAATTTAAAAAAAAATCCTAGATATGTCAACGGTTCATGATCCCCCGAATTTGAAAAAGTTGTTTTTGCAATTCCGTCTGTCTGTATCTCGGCCTAGGGCTGAAAACATTTTACCAATCGGGATAAAACTTGGTATCTAATGTTTTAATTATGTTCCCCAAAAGCATTGTTTTTAAATTGTAGATCCATCCCTAAAATAAAGGATAGTTTAAGTGGGAAGAGAAAAAATTGGTTTCCTAGAAATTGGGTCTAACAATTTTGATTACAATTAATAAAATATGTATATGCATAATTTAACATTACAATCTAAATAGTCCCCACTTCAATGGCCGCATGGTCTAACGTGCTACTATTGCTATGGACTAGACTGCCGATGACGGGGAGATAGAGGTTCGAAACTTGGTCGGGTGTATTGAGGGTGATTTTTACTAAATAATTTTCCACTCTCCCTCCACACAAATCCCTCCTCTGAATATAACCTTTCTAATCCATAAAACCATTAGTTTAATTAGTACAAAAGCGTATAACCCGAACAGCTAATAAGACGTGGTGCTAAAAAAAATTTATAAAGCCATTACTTGCATTGCACTCATCTGAGATTTGAACTTAGACCTCCAATTACTATCACTCCAGGCTATAGCGAATCTGACACCTTCTATCATATGCCCACCAGTATGGGTAATATTTGTTTATTTTAAAACTTGTATGCATGTTAAAAAGAGTGCTACATGGGAGAGCACTGAAAAGTGTTATAGGCGTTTACAAATCCCGGTTTATTTATAAAGTGGTTTGATATGTTTTAAATATTAATTTCACCCAAATGTAGGGGAAAGTTCTGATCAGTTAAAAAGTTTAAATTTAAACTTAAATTTAAGATGTCTCTAAAAAATGTGACAAAATCCTATAAAACAATCCCAAATTGTATTTTATAGTACCACGTCTTACTACCCGTTTTGGCTATACGCTTACTTTTAAATAACTCTAATGGCTTTAGGGACTATAAGGGTTATATTTACAGGATGTGTACCTGCATTTGCGTGAAAGAAGATTGGAAAACAATTTTGGAAAAAACTGCCTCAGTACACCTGATCGAGATTCGGGCGTAGATCTTGCCGTTATCAGAAATATAGTCTACTGCAAGAGTAGCGCGTTAGACTATTGCGGTCACCGAAGTGGGTAACATTATCTTAAAATGTTTTGTTGTGAACTTTATTTGATAGTGGAAGGTTGGATCTAGGTTTATAAGTTTTTGCTTTAATAACAGCAAATTTTCACATAAGAGTCGATGATTTTTATTATAAACTTTAAAGCTCACAATTTAAACTTGTTAACTTGTCAGAAACCTGCTGATAGTTTTCATCCACATTTTGTTGCTAAAACTATATTTTAGAATATTAAAAAACTTCTTAAATAATAACGTCTGCAACGCGACTAATGCTCTATCATGTATCGCCCTTAAACACAATTATAAAATGAAAATGAGGGTAGTATTCTGTCCCTACGAATCCTTGTAGTACCATGTTTCCCCGCCAGGTTTTCACGAGGCTATCGGTGACACTATTGCTCTGTCCGTGGCGACACCGCAGCACCTGGAGAAGATAGGATTGCTCGAGAACTACGAGGATACCCCAGAAAACAGTATCAACGCTCTCATGCAGATGGCGTTAGAGAAGGTGAGTCGATCAACGCCTGTTCAACACCTTAAGAGCCTATCTTTGAGCTGATTAACCGATAAACTAGATACAAGATTACTCTTGATCCAGAAAGCGAATCGAAGTGCGATTTTTCACACGCTTCCTTTGAAAACGGTGAAATTGGGATCAAGCAGATAGTCATTTTTAGTAATTTTAGAATACTTAGTTTTTAATTTGATTCTATATTTTAAAATATGGTAAAACTTTTAACTGGTCTCGATCCCACTGTTTCCTAAAGTTGAATACAGAAAATTTCACCTCCGTGAGACGCCTGGTTCGAACTGTATTATCTACCTAAGTTAGCCCATCTCACGGAAACATCTAGCTTAGATATATAATATGGTTTTCTGTATTCTACCTAAGAAAACTTTGAAATTGAAAGCCGTCAAACAGTTTCACCGTACGTCAAAATAAACAAGGTATACTAAAAAAATTAAATAGAAAACCTATCAAACTGATTTAATTGTCACTGTTGTCAAGTAAAGAATCATGCGATGCAATGTGATACGATTCGATTCGATTCGATAAGATTTATGGTTTATGGTAGTCGTTTATCTAATTTCCCGGATAGTTGACCGTGAGATGGGTTGTTAGTTAAGCCTTTTGTCCAACCGCACTGGTAGACACGTGGACAAAGACATCAATCTCATTTTGTCTGGTTTAGTTTGTGGCCGGCGCACACAACTATTATTGCTGAAGAAAAGTAACGAGTCATGAAGTATATAACAATCTTTGTTCGATTTCGTGTGTGGAGATTAAATTTTTCATTCCATTTATCTGAGTTATTTAACGTGCACTTTCTGAACCAACTGATTATATCAGCAAACGACTTCTAAACTAACTTAACTCTAGAACAGACACAACCTCCAGACCTCGGCCGTTAATTCACCACTGTGAAAAAGCACACCCTCATTTCATCAATGATACATTTTTCAGCCATGCCAGAAATCGAAGCCGAGACCCTTAACTCAGTAGACAGTCACGCTATACTTACTGTTTAATGACTCATTACTCACTCATTATAGACAGCCCCACATAATTTTGATGATTCAAAACACTTAAAAGAAGATAGAAAAAAAAGGGTTTGTTTGAATTTTAAATGTTCGGTATTTCGTTTCCTAGTGTTTTATGAAATATTTGAGCATTCTAAGTCCTTCTAAAACTGCAATATTTGTTTACAACTCATGCTTATATTCTGACAACCATGGCAGACTAAATGATGACTTTGTTTTATTAAAGGTTATGTTTTTATATTCCAGATAGCCTTCCTGCCGTTCGGGCTGTTGATTGACAAATGGCGTTGGGACGTGTTCAGTGGCGCTGTCAACGAGACGCAATGGAACGACCACTGGTGGTACTACAGGTCTGACAAGCAATTGTTACCTCTGTCTTACAAATAGTATTACAATAGTTACAGTTTTTTACTTTCTCTCGGCCTCTCCAAGACAGAAGTATTGTGATGCAAAAAAAAATCTAAACCGAGATTTCTATAAATGTCCACGTTTCACGATAGTTTTTGGGCTATAAGCAAACATTTATATATTATGAAGTTTATAGGAATATAAAATTGATTGCTACTCTCTTTGGTGAGCAGAGATGCTCCTCTTTTCTCAATGTTTCTGCAATGATGTATATTATTTCATTTAACAAATTTTAATAATCTTGAGATAAAATAGAAAGGTTTGTGTGGTGCACCGTACCATTTATTTTAATTATTACACTCAAAAATATCGTTATTAATGGATTAATTAATATAAATGGATATGGATGAGGAAAATTATTGGTTTGGACTGTCTGATTTTCACAGAGATCCCGTTATTGTAAAACTCGATACTTTTGTGTCCACAATGGCGGAAAAAAAGAGAATAAATGGTATTTAAATTCTAAGTAAGTTTTATTAATGTGTAACTGTTACCCTCCTTTGACGCCCACGCGGGATGGATTGTGGAGTTAGGTAAAGGATCAGTCGCAACACGACACGTATTTAGGGTTTTATCAAGCGAAGGATATAAGATACACTTGATAGGATAGTTGTAAGGGTACTGAAGGGAAGGGACAGAGAAGAGAAGTGTAGCAAGTTACGATTGTCCTACTAGACCTACTGACCCACAGTAGGTCAACGCCGTCACTCGACAGAAATGAATCACTAAATGCCCTATGGAAAACACATAATCCAATAGTGACGTTGGTGCAGCTATCGCTTAAGCCAGGGGTAGTCAACCTACGGCCCGCAGTAAAACCTTTGCTGCCCACCGGTTCATGAAAAATATAAAATTATTTTAAAGAAAGAAATGACAAATTCAGTTATATCAATCATAGTTAAATAATAAAATATATCCGTATTTTAATTTATTTTATAAATTATTTTTATGTGAAGAAAAATATTACGTTCAAGCAACAACAAAAAAATCATCTTTAACCAGCAAATGACTACTTTAGTATACAAGTTCGAACATAGTCGGGAATGTTGGCGTTCACTCATCACCATTGAGACATTCGGGACGCCAAAAGAAAAATAATATATTAAGTGTTCAGTCCTAATATTGTGGGTACAGTATTGCGAGCCAACAAGAGACAGAAGCTTTGGTAAAAGATTGAAGTCCCCTGTCTCAAGCGGTCTCCGAGGTGGGCTAAACCGGTCTCGAGCCACGGACTCTTAAACGTCGCACATAGAACCATCGAATAATGATTATGATCATAATAATAGGCCAGAGGGCTGGATGTGGTGTCTGTTCTAGATTTAAGTTAGTTTATAAGTCGTTAGCTGATATAATCAGTCGGTTTAGAAAGTGCACGTTGAATACCTCAATAAATTAATATATCTATACATATATTATGTATTGAGCTTGACACCCTACCCCGTGTACACTCCACGTTTCATAAATCACTGCACCAAGAACATATCAGAAGTATCTCAGAGACTCCCACGAAGATCATAAAAGAAAACATCGATACTGAGGATCTCATTGAAATAGAATCTGAACTCGCATCCGCCACCGTGGACCTGCGCTCCGGCAAGACCGTTTACGTGCCCGGAAGTCCTTCCTCCGACGAATCAAGCCCGATAGCCAAGCCAGTAGTCAACAAGGAACAGATTCAAGCCTAACTGCTTCTAGAACTCCTCCGCAGTCTCTGTCCTTCATTGCCCAAGGAGAGTCGGCTATCACACCGTCCCGGATAAGGTCCTACAGTCCGGTTACCAGTCCATGTAAAGTGATACAGTTCCGGGAGGACACCACTGACACGGCGGCCACTATCATGCCCCGGGTTGATAATCAGCAAATCCTCGCGGTTCTCCAAGAGTTATCACAGATGGTCAACTCGAGCCAGGACCAATTTCGGCAGATCGAGGAACGGATGGACCAGCATCTTGCCATAAGATCAACAGGGAGCGGCTCCTCCAGCAGGAGGCCAATCAGTAGCGCCTAGGTTGGCAACACCCATCGTTCCCACGAGGGAAACCTGGGCGTCACTTCTTCCGCCAGAAACGCCAATCCTGGAGGCCGAGGAAACCGCCGCCCTACGAGTAGCCTTAGCTCTCAAAGTTTAAGGCCTCTGAACTCCCGACTGGAAGAGACAAACACCAGGCGAGTTTCCTGCTCGTCATGGCGTCGAAGTACCCGGATGTGTCGGCAGATGTTCCTACACCGTCTCAGCACGGTGTACATCGCCCTGGCTAAGGGTTGGCCAACCACCATTGCAGCAGCCGGGGGGCGACGCAGGAGCAGCCATCTACCCACCGGGGTCAGGAAACATGTACCGCCAGCGTGGCAGAGGGAAGCGAACGTGAGACGACTCGTCTGTAGAAATAAGTTTTTAATTGTACTAATGTTATCTGTACCACACGTATTTTCTTGTCAAATAAAGCTGTCGGGTATCTCCTCGTACGGCGGCTGCCTCCCTCTGGCTCTCCACTCTTACCCCGTGCGTCTTGCTCGCTCGAGAGTATAAAAGGCGGCGTGCTAAAGGAGAGCGGGGTCAGTCGGACGTGGGAGGAGATCCCAACACCACCAAATTATTATAACATATTTTGAATAATATACCACTTGTGATCAGATCTGTCCAAAAATTAAAGAACTAAAAATAACATAACTCCCTTTACACTGCCAAGATAACCAACTAATGAGTTTTTAAATCAACATATAATATCAAACTATATTTTTACAAACTTTGATGCAATAAAATTCATTATTTTATATTATATATTTAACTATTTTATAAACCACTTCAGTAGTCGAATAATTTTAAGACTCAGAAGGGTTCGAATCCCACTCGGGTGTACTGAAGGTGAATTTTCTTAAAAGCTCCCCCCCCCTCTCCACGCAGTTGCGGGTACATTTCCTCTAAATTTAACCTTCCTCATCTCTAACATATTAACGTAATTAGTATTTATGCGCATAGCCGGAACAGGTAGTAAGAAGTAGTGCTAAAAAACTAAACTTTTTTAAACTAATTTTAAACTAAATTGGAAATTATATTTTATGAATTTTTATAATTCTCTAGTCGGGTTGTTAAAGACAGAGATATTTGAATGCAATTTTCAGGATTAAATGTACTTTAAAGGTATCTTATCATTTAGATTAGTGAGTTAATACGTTTCAAATACTATAAATTAAATCAATCATTTGTATCTAAAGTACCAAACCTAAGCTCAGTCAGTAGCTTGTCTGACTACTGGGATAAGAGTCCCAGGTTCAATTCCCGGCATGGCCGAAAAATGTATCAATGGTGAAATGTGGGTATACCCTTTCACAGTGATGAATTAACGACTGGGGACTGGATGTTGTGTCTCTTCGAGTCTTAAGTGAGATTATAAGGCACATGAAGCTACGACAGGCCTAGCAGGCTGGTATTGGAAAATATATTACTTTAATAATAAAAAACAGACCCACGCCACAGGTAGGAAACAGTAATGAGTGTGATGTAATTTATCTAAAGTATGAGGTTTGACCGATACCGAATTTTCAGTTTACCATGCATGGGACAATATTGTTTCAATATAACTCCAATAAAAAAAAACTGTCAGTCACAAGTCTTTGTTAAAAACATTTAGAAATAAAAATACTCTTCAATTTAAAGTACTAAAACTTGGCTACTTAGACCATTCAAGTTCATCTCAGACATGTACAGTATGTCTAATAGGATGTGCCTAACTAATTTGACCCGCTTGAATTGCAGAATAGTCTTGAGGCGTCACTCTCGTTTTAAACTGGCCTACTGATGACAGGGAAATCGGGGTTCGGATCTCTGTCTTGTCTATTAAGAATGGCTTTATCTAAATAGTTTCCCATTCTCCTTCCATGCAAATGCGGGCGGATTGCCTCTAAAATACCTCCTTCCTCATCCCTACCCAATTAGAGTAATTATCATGTATGCGTATAAACTGAACAGGTAGTAAGAAACGGTGCTAAAATAAAAATTAACTTACTTTATCTAAAGATTAAATTAGTGGCTCAATGGAGCTCAAAAGCTAAGAGAAAAAAATAGTTTTAAAACTAATTAATGTAATTTTGTTATCTAGTAGAACAATGTTATGATAGTCTCCATCATTATTTACGATATCGATAGATAGTGTAGTCACAGATAAAATCGCCCGAACTTAAGTGAGATTATGTGTTTTCCTCCGAGAGATCAAAGCTACTACAAATTATCATATCAGAGGACAATTAACTGTCGTCGACCCATGAGGTGATTGCCATCGTGTTGAGAAAGTTTTATTCTTCCCGTAGGAAGGAGATCCAGAAAGTTAAACCACCAGTCACCCGGACAGCGGAAGATTTCGATCCAGGGGCGAAGTATCACGTTCCAGGGGATTCACAATATATCTCGTAAGTTTAATGAAAGTGTTTTAGTCAATAATAATAATATCCTATGGCTTCACCGAAACTTTAACTATACTGAACACTAAAGAACAATAAAGACCAATGTAGTGTATTTTGGTGTTACTTTGCAGAATGGCATTAAGTCATTGGCTAAAAGCCTTTCTGCAAGGAATTATGAAAATTACTTTTGTTTGACTTATGCCCTTTCTGCAGGGGGCGATTTTTTTTCAGAAACCTATAAAAAAAACTATATTTGAATACTTTGTTGTTTTCTTAATGTGTTTGGAAGTCAATACTAGTTTTAAAAAAATACAGAGGTAAATTTCATTCCAACTCGGTCGTTAGTTAAAAATAACAAAAGAGAATATTCCTTTACTAAAGACTAATCATCAAAACTAAATATATATATATATATATACATACATACATACATACATACATACATACATACATACATACATACATACATACATACATACATACATACATACATACATACATACATACATACATACAAATTTAGTTTGTACCTTTTTCAGTGGCGTGGGGTAGCTTGTGTTGTTGCCAGGGTAGGCATAGCTTGTTTAAATCGTATCTATTGCTGTGAATTCACACGTTCGCCGTAAAACTAGCGCAGAACAGAAACGTGGTCACGTGACTAGCTCAAAGCCAATCACAAGGTTTCCGCCTAGTCGGCGCGAGCTGTTCCACTAAAGTTCAACTCATCTCTACTTTGTCCGCTCTACCTGAGATGTTCGGCACAGGAGAACCAATCCGATCTCAGAACCACCAACCGCCTCAAAACAGTGCGCATTTGACAACGCATGCGCTCTACAGCAGGAAGCGACCTGACAGCTTCTTTGGCCGTTGAGAGGAGATTTGAAATAACCCGCTAATGTAAAGCGTGTGTGGTAATGTATTGGATTGTGCCACGACACAGCGTTATAGTTTGAAAACATCCATCAGGAGAATGATCTAAAATATATTATTTTTATCCACTAGAAAATAAAATATGTTGATAATCAGTTGTTTAAATTGAATCGCCGCTTCTCCTATTAAATAGTAGACGCGAATACTTTTACATACATAATTAATGAAGGATAGAAGTGATCAAGCATAAGATAAATATACAATTTTAACAAAACAGTTTATTTAGATTTAAAGTAAGTCAATAGTAGTACAATAGGCTGGAAGAGAACTCATACAAAACGTTCCATTGTTTAATGAAGGGAATAGAATCGGTTAATTAAATCAAACTAAGGTTGCTTAAACTGGGAGCATCAGGTGGAAAGCACCTATGACTGACCTGTAACCTTGACAAGAAAGTTGAATGTAAATATAAGAAAAGATGTAACTCTTCAAACTATAACAAACTCACATTCTTTAACGAAGGAGCGTCTACCTCATAAAACTGGCAATTTAAATTAGAAGCAGTTAATAATGGAATGAAAAGATTTGATACATAACTCTACTCCTAACCCGCCTTGGTGGCG
This sequence comes from Timema bartmani, assembly GCA_902151455.1. Classification (NCBI taxonomy): domain Eukaryota; kingdom Metazoa; phylum Arthropoda; class Insecta; order Phasmatodea; family Timematidae; genus Timema; species Timema bartmani. Next base: position 312,423 of record CABFWB010000191.1, read on the forward strand.
TAGTTAGCTAACGCGCCAGTCGTGTTGAATTAGACCGCCGAGGACGGGGAGATCTAGGTTCGAATCTCGATCGGGTGAATTGGGGGTGGTTTTTCCTAAATGGTTTTCCACTCTCCCTCCACGCAAATGCGGGTTCACTTCCTCTAAATTCAACCTTTCCCAAATCTTATTCCATTAGTGTAATTAGTACTTAAGCGTATAACCCAAACGGGTAGTAAGACGCGGTACTAAAATTAATTAATTAAATTAACTCTACTCCAGCCTGATGGCTGTTAGACTTCTACCTACAAAGCCTATAAAATAATAATAGTTGACAGTACCCAACTGTAGAAAGTTCTAGTTTAAGGAGCTACAAAATTGATAGTTAAATGAGCTCACTAGCATGAGTTAACTCCATTGTGAGTAACGAAATACAAAGATTAAGTTCCTAGAAGAGGAACTATCAGTTTACAAATAGTAAATTGTGAGCTACCGGGGATCTAGACTGTTAAGATACTATGGCTGATCCATCCCTAATTAGTACTGCCTGAACACTCAATAGTATAGCTATACTTCCACCCAGTCTAGGGCACATTATAACTAGTGCAAACAGTAAACATATTAACTAATACAAACGGCGCCTGAAAGAGGACCGGAGACAATAATCTATACCCCGCGGGCCACTACTATGAACTACTAGTGCTCCCATAGGTTGCGCACCGTAAAAAGTACACTATTATAGATATTAGAGACTGGTATCAGTCACAGACCTAAATAGGTCATTGAACAAAGCGTTAGATAACCTGATTCCCACCATTATGTGGTCCTAAGCATTAAGTTATCTGAAGCATGGCCTTACAGTTTAGGTTGTCAAGATATTTCCCTAGTATTTAACACTGTCTTATGGACATAGAATACGAATTCAGAAACACTGACATAAAAAACCATTCTGATGGACATTGATAAATAGATTTTTGAAAAACATTTGAATTGTTTAATAAGGAACGTTTGAGAATATTTATAAATAAAACTCAATTTTTAGTGAAATTAGGTTGTACAAAATGTATTAAATTAACGTGAAAGACATAAATGTGTAATATAATATATATGCACAGTACTTGAATGATATTTTTAAGAGATTGGTAATATTACAAGTTATGATACATTATAATTAGGAATATCTTGAAATTATAACAAACATCTAAAAAATTCAGAACATATCTAAATTGTAAACATTTGAATCAAAAATATACTTAAAACTATATTTTTAAAAAACAAAGGATGATGTGATCATGAATATTTCTTATTTCTTTATTATTTTGAGAATTTACAGAACAAGTTATTAAATTTGAAAAAATATAAAAATTGAATTTCTTTCTTATCTGTATTTCCCTGTTCCTTGGTTACTGCTGCAAGTGCTGCAATGTTATTTATAACCATGATTTCATTTGTTGTGTGTCTTCTTTTTCATCAGACCTGAGGATGATGCCGTCGTAGCATCGAAATATGTCTTTTACACATCTTACAGTTTCAGTTCCATAAAGCCGTGTCTATGTTCCAGGTACTTTGTGGCTCACATCTTACAGTTTCAGTTCCACAGTTTCAGTTCCATAAAGCCGTGTCTATGTTCCAGGTACTTTGTGGCTCACATCTTACCGTTTCAGTTCCACAAAGCCGTGTCTATGTTCCAGGTACTTTGTGGCTCACATCTTACAGTTTCAGTTCCACAAAGCCTTGTCTATGTTTCAGGTACTTTGTGGCCCACATTTTACAGTTTCAGTTCCACAGAGCCGTGTCTATGTTCCAGGTACTTTGTGGCTCACATCTTACAGTTTCAGTTCCACAAAGCCCTGTCTATGTTTCAGGTACTTTGTGGCTCACATCTTACAGTTTCAGTTCCACAAAGCCGTGTCTATGTTTCAGGTACTTTGTGGCCCACATCTTACAGTTTCAGTTCCACAAAGCCCTGTCTATGTTTCAGGTACTTTGTGGCCCACATCTTACAGTTTCAGTTCCACAAAGCCCTGTCTATGTTTCAGGTACTTTGTGGCCCACATCTTACAGTTTCAGTTATACAAAGCCCTGTCTATGTTTCAGGTACTTTGTGGCCCACATCTTACAGTTTCAGTTCCACAAAGCCCTCTGTATCGCCGCCGGGCAGTACGACCCAACGGACCCGAACACGCAACCTCTTCATAAATGCGATATCTACAACTCCACAGCCGCGGGCCAGAAACTGAGGTACTTGTTTTTATGATATAGGCCTACTTCAGATTGAAAGAAACCCCAACGTCAATAAATTATCCAACGGTTACTACGTACGATCCGACGTAACACTTTATGTATGTTTATCCTCCGCTGTGGATGTCATACATATAATTTACGAACTAGGCACCAGCGCGCTTGTTTATAATTTAAGAAGCCGGGACCTGCTTTGGTGGCCGCATGGTCTAAAGCGCTACTGTTGCAATAGGCTAGACTGCCGATGACAGTGTGACCAAGGTTCAAATCTCAGTCAAATGTACTGAGAGAGGTTTTTTCCAAAATGGTTTTCCACTCTCCCGTCACGTGAATGTGGGTACACTTCTTCTAAATATAACCTTAATCATTCCTAAAACTATTAGCGTACTTAGTACATAAGCGTATAAACCAAACGGGTAGTAAGACGCGGTGCTAAAAAAAAAATCCTGAGAAAATACAAGTTAGGTGCACTGGAAGTATATTTTCCGCTCTTACAGGGCTTACCATCCGCCCGTACAGGGCTTACCACCCGCTCGTACAGGGCTTACCATCTGCTCGTACAGGGCTTACCGTTCGTCCGTACAGGGCTTATCATTCCCCCATGTATGTTTTACCATCCTCCCATGTATGTTTTACCATCCCCCCATGTATGTTTTACCATCTACCCGTACATGTTTTACCATCCGTCCATACATGTTTTACCAACCACCCATACATGTTTTACCATCCACTCATACATGTTTTACCATACACTCATACATGTTTTACCATACACTCATACATGTTTTACCATCCACTCATACATGTTTTACCATCCACTCATACATGTTTTACCATCCTTCCACACATGTTTTACCATCCGTCCATACATGTTTACCATCCGTCCATACATGTTTACCATCCATCCATACATGTTTTACCATCCACCCATACATGTTCTACCATCTACTCATACATGTCTTACCATCCACTAATACATGTCTTACCATCCACCCATACATGTTTTACCATCCTTCCATACATGTTTTACATCCTTCCATACATGTTTAACCATCCTTTCATACATGTTTTATCATCCTCACAAACATGTTTTACCATCCTCCCATACATGTCTTACCATCCTCCCATACATGTTTTACCATCCACCCATGCATCCGAGTGAGAGTATATTTCTATTCTTTCTGGAACTCCAAGAATTTAGCACAGATGGTACCTATCGTGTCTGCTCACTGAGATAATAATCCACGGTTAGATTACCGTCATGGCTGAAAATGTATCGTTAAAATGTGTTTCTTCTTTAACAGTGATGAATTAACGGGTGGGGGCTGGGTGTTGTCTTTTCTAGATTTAAGTTACTGTGTAGGCTCTGTGATTATTTAATCACTCGGTTCAGAAAGTACACATTAAATTCCTCAAATAATAAAAATGAAAACGTTCCACTTGAATATGCAGTTATGTCCTTGAAGTATAACACTGAAGGTCTGACAATAAATGGCGTGACTCAATTGTTGACTTAGACAGATTATGTGGATTTACGGGGGACAGTGAGATAATTAAAATTAATGTAGAAAGTAAGCCTTTGCTTCAACGACGTTGTCTACTTGTAAATTTCAAACTTATTTGCGTAGTGGGTTTTATCTTAAGACCCTTGGCCTTGTCGAGTGCAAGTCTAAAACCTATTTTGTGGGATGGTGGGTGGGATGGTGAAAGGCGTGGCATGGCTTCACAACCGACCAAAGTATCCTTCCGCGCAAACAAGAACAGATGGATTACAGAAACAGTAGATGGCGCTAGCTACCGGACAGGTCTTGCGGAAAAATCATACGTTTGGTAATACCGGTTTTCTCGAGAATGAGTGAAATTTGTATAGACATATTTTCAATACCTCTTCTAAGATAATGTATCAATGTTTATTAGGTGTTACATTTTCTTATTTTTTTACTATGCAGCTGGCAGTTTTCCATTGAAAAATTTCAAAATTATTGATATTTGATCATTGTTAAAATTATAATGGAGGTGTGTATATAAAAAGTATAACTTAATCAACATGCTTCTATTCTTAAACAAACCGTTTCCGAAAAGAAAATGGCAAACCAATAAAAATTCTTGAAGATAACCATTTGTTCCCCTGGCTCTGCATTTCCATGCCAAATGAAAAGGGCCTATCACCTTAACTTGACGTACCTAAGCACTTTAAGCACTATCACACTTAGAAACCAATGTACGAAATAGAAAGAAAGGTAAGAATATGAGAAGTTCACCCTTCGAGGTCTTTTGTTTATCTACTGATAAGTGATACCACTTTCCCTCTTCCTCTAGCGAGTTTACATAGCCACTATACTATCTGCATCTTGAAAACATTGACTTGCTTTTTAAAATTAGTTTTTTGTTTCTTATTCTAGATAGACATATAATACCACGGATAATTTTTAATCTACATTCTGGCAGGAAGACTCCTACATGCCATTTTCTTGACCTACTCTAGTAGCCTAAGTTATAGATGATTTATATAAAAAAAACTGCTTCCAGTTAAAAACAATTCTGTGACACTGTACGACTATTTTTAGAAATATTTAATAATTTATAGTGTTTTTTCAACGGCATATCTTTAAAACTCCTTGAATCAAACGTAAACTCATTAACATGAAAAATCATATAGTGATCTGCCATGACGTCACAGGTAAGCAACCTCCTTAAAAACAGCAAATGAATAGGTTTATGAGTAAGTATCACTAAATCTAATCAGATGAATTTATTTCGGAATCTTATGTCCCAAAGAAATCAGTTTGAAAAAATTGTCTCAGAGACTGAATCTGTTACCTCCCAAAGTGACCTCTGGTTGACGGCTATTTAAGGGTGGCCCACTCCCAGTAGAGTGTCGTGGAGTGTTTACAGGGTAAGCAGATCTTGTTAAACTGTACTTGCGATGTTATGTTCACCCTATCTCGGTACATATTTGGCCAAGCACACGTTGGCTCTGCTCTAATTGTGTCTCATGGGAATGTATTATAGTTGATAACTGTCCAATGGGTGTTCTACTGAGTGATTAGAACAATATTCACACGAAAAGTTTAAGGTGGTGATGAAGGGGACATGAGAAAAGGGTTGTTTTTTAAAGTTCTCATAGCAAAACTTTTTTTTGGCCATAGTAAAAAAAAATATTTCTCCATTAGAAATATAAAAGTGACTTTCAACCAATTTGAAACAAAAACATTATGTTGGCTGTCAGCTACCACCACTCCTATGGTAGATGGACTGTACGTATTCAGATCACAGAGTGGGGAAAAGTGTGTTAGAGTGAGTCTGCCCACAGCTTGTGATAGCGAATGTTTGTCTGCCCACAGTGACGGGTTGAAGCTGGGCAGGTCAGTCCACTGGAAGCAGATCCTGTACAACATGACTGGCGACAGCAACCTCGACGGTTCCGCCATCTTGGAGTACTTCCAGCCCCTGCACGAGTACCTGAGGGCCGCCAACGAGACGGCTGCTGCGTCGACCCCGACGGCCGCGGACCAGGTTGTGCCCATCGTGGTGGGGTGTGTCCTGGGGGCTTTGGTTGTCATCGTCATCACGGGCTACCTCGTCATGAGGAGGAGGAAGGCCAAAGCGGAGAAGGAGGCGCCCATGGGAGCGGCAGCTTCGTCGTCGTCCTTGTCGACCGAAGAGGCGGGTGCTCATCCTACAGGGAGCGGCTCTAAACGGGATGAGCTGGAGTGAAATACAGACAATTTGGGGGAACATTACAATAAACAACAAGGGTTTATATGAGCGCTTAGAACATTGGCTAAGTACAGTAAACCACCATCAATTTGGATACAAATCACTCATACCTTATTAACACAGATCCAGTGTCGTGCCGTGGACTGTTTACAGGGTAAGCATAGCTTGTTTAAAACTATCTGTGATGTGTTCTTCCCACACCCGGTCCCCATTTAACTAATCACATGAAGGCTCTGTTCTACACAACTCACATGGGGATGTGTGTTTGTACCTGGCCAATGAGTGTTCTACTAAGTGATATAAAAATATCATAGGTACGGTTTGGATAAGCTCTGTTTACGATGGATGATACATTCCACAGACCTGACCTCAATAATCCTAAACTCAATAACTCGAGACCATTCCAGCACAAACCTCACTAATCAGGACTTCAATAAACCGAACCTAGCTGATCAGTACTTCGATAAACCAAAGCTCTCTAATCACTACTTCAATAACCCGGACCTCGCTAATCAGGACTTCAATAACCTGGTACTCTCTAATCAGCACTTCAATAACCGGGACCTGGCTAATCACTACTTCAATAACCCGGACCTCGCTAATCAGGACTTCCATAACCTGGAACTCTCTAATCAGCACTTCAATAACCCGGACCTAGCTAATCACTACTTCAATAACCCGGACCTCGCTAATCAAGACTTCCATAACTTGGAACTCTCTAATCACTACTTCAATAACCCGGACCTCGCTAATCAGGACTTCAATAACCTGGAACTCTCTAATCAGCACTTCAATAACCCGGACCTGTCTAATCCCTACTTCAATAACCCGGACCTCGCTAATCAGGACTTCCATAACCTGGAACTCTCTAATCAGCACTTCAATAACCCGGACCTGGCTAATCACTACTTCGATAACCCGTACCTCGCTAATCAAGACTTCCATAACCTGGAACTCTCTAATCACTACTTCAATAACCCGGACCTCACTAGTCAGGACTTCCATAACCTGGAACTCTCTAAAAAGCACTTCAATAACCCGGACCTGGCTAATCACTACTTCAATAACCCGGACCTCACTAGTCAGGACTTCCATAACCTGGAACTCTCTAATCAGCACTTCAATAACCCGGACCTGGCTAATCACTACTTCAATAACCCGGACCTCGCTAATCAGGACTTTCATAACCTGGAACTCTCTAATCAGCACTTCAATAACCCGGACCTCACTAGTCAGGACTTCATCCACCCAGACCTCCTCATTCTTTAAATCAAAACAAATGTTTCTTTGCTATGAGGTAAACAGTTTCTAAAATCTAGAGCAAGCTTATATTCATGAACTAAACCACCAGTGGGCTATTCTTAACTTAAACCCAACCCCCTTATTAAAGTCGTGAGCCAGGTAAGGGTTTAGTTAGTGCTAGATACTCCCTCTACTCACTATTCTAAATTAATGAACGTTTACTGTATAAATGAATCAAAATATTAATAAAAGTAAGATCCTAGTCTAGATATGTACACTTCATTTGCTGTGTAATGTAGCAGTCCTACCTTCAAGTGTGTATAAAATGGAGGGGGTCAAAAAAGGGAATCAAAATACCCCCTTCATACCTAAAATTTGATGGACCTCTTTAGGGGCGTCCATATATAGCAATATACAATTTTATTGGTTCAAGGTAGATTAACTTTTTCTAGCGAACTCCCCCTATGAATATTTGCTTTCCAAGTCCTTTTTTACCTTGATAGACTATACTATGGCCCCATCTTATAAGATAAATCATAATTTAATCCATAAAGATAGGTTTTATACCTTTCAGGGCCAAAGAAGTGTGCAATGTTTTAATATTTTAAAATAATGCTAAGTATATTGTTAAGTAATCTCCGTAGTCAGTTACCGAGTACGAATATGTCATTGAAGTCACTATAAAGACGACTATATAAATACTAAAGTCATTGCTGTAAAGTATTTAACAAACATATTTTACTGGTTTGATACAGTACGATATTATTATCATCTGATTTGTCTGCTTTTCACGCCCAATATAAGATAATTTATCAATATTTAAAAATAACTTTGAAAACAATTTTTACTCATCGCATCTTATATACAATCATAATTACCTTACCATACCTTAAATTATATCAAGTCAAGTTTAAATAGTCAAGTGTTAAAAGTGTGTTTTTTTAATGAAAGAAATTTTTTTCTACCAACGCTAATAATATTGACAAGATTTATAAGTGATATGAAAATTAATTACAATGCATGCATCCCACAATGGTAACATAGTCCCCTCATTATTCAAACCTTCCAGTAGGAAGCCCTGTCTAAATTTAATCTGATTGGACAGTTTAATATTCTTACAAATAATATGTGTAAATATGTGTGTGTACTTGGAAAATATTGACTATTTAAACAAAAACATTATATAGGTCATAAAATTATTTTAATTTCTTTTCCCGTGTTTCTACAGACAATATTTGCATCTCTTGAAAAATTTACTAATAAATGAAAATAGATTGGTCCAAGTTTTGGTTACGTACTTTGCCCTTGAGAATGGGCCTACTTGATTCAAATTTTAGTTTTGAGGGATATGGTTTTGTACAGTTTACTTTAATTACTTTTCTTGTAACTAAAACTGTTGTTTCCAGAGTCTTAGATTTGTTTAAGTGGAGCCTAGGTATGATTAGTCAAATGGGGAAACTAGATGAGAACATATCACAGGTACAATTTTAAAAAATTCTGCCTACCTGACAACAGTCTAAAGAGCCTAGGTATGATTGGTCAGATGGGGAACCTAGAGGAGAATATATCACAGATACAATTTCAACAAATTCTGCGTATCTGACAACAATCTAAAGAGCCCAGGTATGATTGGTCAGATGGGGAACCTAGAGGAGAATATATCACAGATACAATTTCAACAAATTATGCGTATCTGACAACACTCTAAAGAACCTAGGTATTATTTATTAGTCAAATGGAGACCGATAGAGGGAGAATATATCACAAGGATAAAACCTTAACAAGCTCTGCATACCCTGTAAAACACCACGAAATGCCACTGTTCATATATTATTTATTTTTTTTACTAGCGAAGTCCTGGCATTCTACACATTCACAAGTTGTGGTTAATACACGTATTGTCAGAAGTGAAGGAAGGTTTTGTCAATCAGATAAATCTGTGCCAAGACTTAGGATTGAACCCCAGACCCCAGCACAGAAGTCTGACACCTTACCCCCTAGACCACCAGATCACCAGTGTTCACATATTATATCAAAGTTTGAATGTGCACTTTTGAATCTAGAATAATAACACCATTAAGTCACCAGACAACCACCTAATATAGGTCAGTGACTTTTAAAAGTGGGGAACCACCTTGTCGTATAGGGTCCAGTGTCTGGGGAACAGATATCCTTCTCAAGGTTCCTCTAACCCATCTTGGCTGTGTCCTCCAAGCGTAGCCACGCACGTAAACTCGCACAGCAGGCAAATTATGAACCTTTTAAATCTGTTACAACACACGAATAAAAAAACATACTTTTATTCTTAATATCTCACTCGCTAAGAGCAAGAACATGTTACTATTCTGAAAAGAAACCAACTAGTGTGTTTTTATTTTGTGACATATACCTCTGGCTTTTATGTTAATACCTAGTGTTTGGATTTATGACTAAATATATGATACATAGCTGTGGATTAATACACCCAGTTTGATATTTTATTTGTTAGTTATATTGTAAGCTTAAAGTTATAGTGTTGTATGCCTATACGCAACTTATTTGTAGGCTAGTGCATATTACTCAGGTCCAGTTGTATGTAGTATAGTCCATTCATCATATTAGTGGCAGGAGGCGACAGCTAGCAAAAGTTTCCAAATCTACTCTCATGTATCCATTCACCAAACCATATGATCAGCAAGCTCATATTTTGAACTGTTATCATTTTGTCAGTCAAAACATTCACAACAAACCATTTTGTTTTAAATTGTATTTTTCTTTTACGTTTTAACAGTTGTGCTAGCCATCGGCTACCACCACTCTTACAACTAGCTTTGCGTTGGTAAATATTAGTGGTCCTTTTATTGAATAAGTTCAAACTGATCGTATCTAAAGGTGAATATGTAAATACACACGTCAGCTTTATTTAAACTGACTCGTGCCTAAATTAGCAGTACTTAAACATTAATTATATATGGTAGGTACAAGTGAAATGTATTATAAATCAATCACTTCTTAGCTTTTCTAATATGAATTTTAAAAACTTATCATCACTCTCAATTTATAAATATGGATTAGTTTCTATTTATATTTAGTTAATAAAAAACGTAGGTGAAAATTATATTTTGTTCAAGGAGTATTTTTTTCTGAATTTAGCTAAATAACGACTATTCATGGAACGTGATTTTTTTCCCTTTATTTATTGGAATATTTTAATAACACCCTGGTGGTTAATGGCTTGATATATTAGCTAGGTATTAGTAGGGTAGTTTAGAGAAAGTTCACCCGCATCAGCATGGAATTATAATGGTAAAACCACATGCTATTGACTACCCGTAGTATAGCCGAGTGAGATTCAAGCTTCGACCTAACCATCATCATCATCATCACCATCACCATTGTGAACCTTATGCCTTAGACTTCGTGACCATCAATACGAGTGTACAGTAATGTAAGCTGCAGCCCTCATTGTCAGTCATACTATTACAATCCTATATCCACATGTATGGACATATCACCTCTGTGGTCTTGTGGTCAGAGTTGCTGGTTACAGATCCAGAGGTCCTGGGTTTGATCCCCGGCGCTTTCATATTTTCCTGTGAAGCAGTGTGTCTGGACAACATAGCCTTGTGAGGAAATATGAGTAGCTACTTGAATGAAAAAAGTAGAGGGTCTGGTCTAGAAAAGTGAGATTAACGGCCGCAGGGTTAGTTGTGTTGACCATATGACACCCTCTATCCGTGGAAGTTGGCACTATCTTTTCCAATTTGTAGCGGCCACTCGGTTGGTATAGTTCACTTGTGTGTTAACGCCTTGGATTATTTTTATGGACATATTTGACATCTATAAAAAAGTTATTAGATCTACTTTCACGTATTAATACGTCAAGTCATGTGATCTGAAGCTTTCATTTTTTATAGATATTCTCAATACCTATAAAATAACAACTATAATATAATTTTTTTTATTCAATATTGACTTTAAAAATTTTGTTTGTATTTTTTTGAAAGGTGCTACAAATGTTCATTAGTAATAAAATCTATGTGCTTAGGTAAATACGAACTAAACATTAATTCTAATGATTTTGTGTGCATATGAAAACATCAATCAAAGGTGTGATATTTGTATCTACATATCTCTATCAGCTGTGAAGTGAATATAAATACGACCTTTAACAATCATGGTTTCATAATTTCTTCTGAACGTAAAGAACATTATAAAGCCTCAGGATAAGAAACAAGAAAATAATCTTATCTCATCTCTTCGAAGGGCTTAAGTGATGAAACGTTTTAACCATATTTTGTCATGAATTATTGACTTGTTCTAACTAACAGTTTATAAGTAAGTTATATTCAAGCTGATGCTAATATGAAAAAGTATTAACCTGATTACTTATATATCTGAATAAGGTATATTAATTAATATAAATTTAATCCAATTATGCTTCTATAAATTGACAGTATATCACAAAACATAATACACTTCATTCACCCTGAAAGGTTACCTTGAAGGATTACATTATGGTTCTATATAAGTTATAGGCCTACCATAGTTGAAGCAATCAAAGTAATTTTGCTACCTTTCAGAGTAAATGAGGTTTTTTTTTTATGTTACTTGACTGCTTTAATTTGGTGATATTTTGGGGTTATTTAATTACTGCAAAAACTCTATAATAATGAATGAATATTATTATCATCAAATGGACAAGGACACATTTTTATATGACTAAGAAATGCCACAAATATTTATCATATTTGTAATTGGGCCAACTGAATGGTTTTCATATTTATAAAATATTATCTAGCTAAATTTTTCAAGATAACCTAAATTGATAAAATTTTTAGAAAGAAATATACGGGTATATTAGATTATTAAAAGCATAAAGTAATAGACTGCATAGTAATATTGTCAAAGGATTCTAGATGATAGAATAGTTAAAGTGATTTATAAATGTAGTCAGAATTTATTATTGCTGTAAATATATGTTTAACAAATAAAAGATGTCAATGGAACTTTGTGTAACTTTATTTAACAGTCCCTTGTTTTGATTATACAATAGAACATTGTTAGTCCCAATTAATTAGGACCGAACCTTGTTTGGATTAGCGAAAATTTGGATTAAGCGGAAGAACACAGGGATACAATATTTTCACGAATTTTAAATTACAGTTGAATGAGTTTAGTCTAATTTTCATTTATTTAACTGATGTATAACACGTGATATGTACTGAAATTATTTTTAAATACAAGAAAACACATTTTGTTGACCACAACATGTAAATATTTTTTTAGCACCGCGTCTTACTACCCGTTCGGGGTATACGCTTAAGTACTAACTACGCTAACGGATTAGGAATTGATAAGGTTGAATTTAGAGGAAGTTAACACGAATTTGCGTGGAGCTAGAGTGGAAAACCACTTTAGGAAAACCATTCCAGCTCATCTGACCGAGATTCGAACCTCCATCTCCCTGTCCTCGGCAGTCTGGCTCTACTCGAAACAAGCGCGTTAGCCAACTACGCCACCGAGACGGGTCGTGTTAAAACTAAGCGTTTATTATCAGATATCATTGTGTCTTACAATTATTCTCTTTTAACTTTTGAGCTTGTTGAACAATAAAATTTATTTAATTTGACTAAATTTTTTTCCTCGTTTTCCGAAAAGCGTGTCCGGATTATCCGGAATTTCAGACTACTGGGTTTGGGTATAGCGGGGTTTTACTGTATTCTTATTTATACTACAAAATTCTTACTAAGGAAACCCTTTCTAGGCTTTTTGGTGCATGTTTTTTTAATATATAGAAGAATGTGTAATAAAGAGTAATAGAAACACTCAAAAGAGAACACAATATGGCTTTTACAATTTAAAGTAAACAGTTCACACTATACATTGCTGCCACTGGACAAAGAGGTAAGGGCAGCCTCTTAAAGAAAATTTATCGCTACCGCATTCTATCCAATATAATAAAACACAGGTCAAGGGGTTGGGAGGTGTAAATGAATTTATTTCAAGATACAATCACTACCTCTTTGTTCGGTGGCAGCAGTTTAACATGTGAATTGTGATCTTATTTTGATTGTAAAAGCTATATTATATTATTCCCCTTTTGTGAGCTAAGGAGCCTCACCTTACGTATTTAAAATTATTACAGTAAGTAAATCCAACATATGAGTCGTAGCCTTGGGATGATCAAGTAATGACTTTGGGAAGACCCGTCCATAAATAGTCTGCCTCAGGCATTCAGGACTAGGTCAGATCTTCCTAGAACTCTTCATAGAGTAAGATTACTTGGCAGAAGGTACAGGAAAGAACGAAACATTCTATACCTCGTTGTCTGGTGGCTAAAGTACAAAGTGTGAACCATGTCCTCTTTTCCCATTGACACCAAAAAGTGTGAGGTGTGTTCATCTTTGTCCATTGGCACAATAAAGTGTGAACTATGTCCTCTTTTTCCCATTGACACCAAAAAGTGTGAAGTGTGTTCATCTTTGTCCATTGGCACAATAAAGTGTGAACCATGTCCTCTTTTTCCCATTGACACCAAAAAGTGTGAAATGTGTTCATCTTTGTCCATTGGCACAATAAATTGTGGATGGTGTCCTCTTTATCCATTGCAAAAACCATATTGGGTTTGTTCCTTTTACGTGTTCCTATTTTCAGGTTTCAGGATAAACGGAGTGTACCTCAAGCTGTGAAAAGAGATTTTCCTTTATAAGACTGTTTATTTAGCATAAAAAACAATGTGTTTGTTCGTTATTTAAATAAAGTGAAAATATTTCTACCACAACACTGAGTTTTCATAAGTATCCCATCCATCCTTTTTTTTATTCTTGGTATAGTTACTGTACTTTCGAAAATCTGGACAAATCGATAATCTGGACTGGGTCGATCTTCAATTAGTCCAAATTATTAACACACTACTGTATTGCTATAACTGAGTGAGTCGTGTGTGACCTAAATAGTTTGTTAGAATCTCTACGGACTGAAGAAACGTCCAACGGATCTAGTCTTTAGGAAAGCCTCGTCAACGGTTTGAACCCAGACGACGTTCAAAATATTATAAAACCTTTGTATGTTTGTGCTATCACTCAATATTTTTTTGTCACGAAAGTTAAGGTGTTTTGTAATAAGCCTTGCTGTCCTAGATTTTTTTTACATCTATTACTGTTTCCAGGCTGTGGTCCAGGTCAGTTTTTTATTCAAGACATATATTTTCCACTACCGGCGTTTTAGGCCTGTCGTAGCTTCATATGCCTTATAATCTAACTTAAGACTAGAACAGGCACAATATCCAGTCCCGGGCCATTAATTTATCACTGTAAAAGGGTAAACTCACATTTCACCAATGATAAATTATTCGGCTATGCCAGGAATCGAACCCGGGACCCTTAGCTCAGGAGCAGACACACTACCAACTGTGCCAAGGTGTCGGATCCCTAGGTTGACTTAGGTCACGGACCGTGGTTCTTGTACTACCATGTGTTTAGAGAGTGATCATTAAATATCCAAATAGCGAGGACTACCTTCATTATATTAATAATTTTTCCTTTGGTCTGAGTGGTTGAGGTTCGAGGCCAAATGGTTGTATTGCGATAATTTTTAATGCAACCAAAATCTTCCATTATTTCTGCCGCTGAATATTTGCTCAGTACCGATAATCGGTAAAACATACAAATATATTTATATATAACATACTGACTAAGCTAAGGCAGTCAGTACCTAGACTATTATGCCAACGTCAACCATCAGTTGTAGTTATAAATTTCGCTACAGGAGTGTGCCTGCTAAACTATTATTTATCGTTGTCAGGTTGAAAAGATTAATGCAACACGCCTTACCTAAATGTTAGCTTGGTTGCGTTACTGTGTAATGGCGGGCGTTCATTTTAAAATGCTAATATGCCAGCGCATTCAAATACCGCCAAAATGTTGAAGGTAGTGTTTAGGGAACTCACTGTCTTTGGAACTATTATTCATACAGCATGTGACTAAGCGATAAATATGGCAGTTAAATTAAATGTAATGTTTCACAAAATAATAATGACATTAAAATTTAAAGTGTATGATGATTACCAGCTTCGGTGGTTACTCTCAAAATAGACTGGACTGTCGATGACGGGGAGATCTAGGTTCGAATCTCGTTAGGATGTAGGGAAGATTTGTTTTCCTAAATTCTATTCTACTTCCCCTACAGACAGATGCCAGTATACTTAATCAAAACTCAACCTTCCTCATCCCTTAAACATAAGTGTAGTTATAAGAGTAGTTTAAAGAATATAATTATTCAATTAACAAATTTAATGAAAATAAATATATGAGTAAAAATAAATAAGTTAATTGGTATACAATATAACTAAATTATTGTAATTGGTTCATATGCATACACCCCATCTACGGCAGGAGTGTAGGTAAATGACAGCTAGTTAAAGTTACCGGATGTATTCTCATATATTTATTCTCCAAAGCATACGAGCTGCAAGACCATATTATGTTAGCGTGGGATCCGAACCACGGTGGAGGCCTGGCATTCCACACATTCAAAAGTTGTGTTTAATACACGTCTTGTTAGAGGTGAAGTAAGGATTTGGCAATCAAATAAGTGTGTGCCGGGACCGAGGATTGAACGCTGGACCTCCAGCACAGAAGACCGACACCTTACCTCTAGACCACCAGGTCACCCTTTTGACAGTCAAAACTTTCACTACAAACAATTTGTTTTTAATTTTATTTTTATTTCAACCGATTTTACATCCTCAGATAGCTGTCAGTTACCACCACTTCCATGGCGAATCGACTCTACACAGATAGATTGATAGATAGATTGATAGATAGATAGATAGATAGATAGATAGATAATTAGATAAATAGATGGATGGATAGATAGAGAGCTATTGAAAGGCCACTAGATAAAGTTGTAAACAAAAGATGTTTTTAACCAACAAAAAAAAAATTGCAAAATATATTAAAATATCATATTTTTTATTATTAATTTATCTTTAAAAATTTCACTAGAAATAATATTAACAAATCCAATCACAACAAATTCTTTTTTTTCTAAATATTTTTAAAAAATAGCTAAATAGTGATTATTGTTACTATCCTGCGATGTATTTCCTGAGAGTTTGAAATATTCTTAACGTGAACTTAAATTTGAACATAAGTGAATAGTTGTGCGTTTTATTATTAGACTCATAAATTAAATGCGATCTAGCCAATATATTCGTGTCAAGGCTAACACCTCGATCATAAACAAAAACTGTCCACAGCTGATCACCATGGGCGAAAAAACCCAACTAAATCCTGAAGTCATAACGCTTTCTTCGCGAGCCAGTGCAGCGGGTCAAGGAGGTTTTGGGGGAGGGTAAAGGGACGACTCTTCATAAGTTGGAGAGCAGCCAAAATAAGACTAGATTCCCTTCCCTTGAACGACAATAGTATCCAATTTACCNCCTCCTCCCCCGCAACCGAGAAGAAGGCGGACAATGTTGAGCTGTTGCTATTTAAATGACCTTGACATGGACACAAATATGAAACATAAAAAAGAAGAAACGGTTCGTGCAAAATTCCTCATCCAGCCCCCCTTGATCACCTTCCTCATATTTATTTTCCTCGGATAGCTAATCTTGTATCACCTTGAACATTATATTCATGCATGTTTTTAAAACCTGTTATTAGTTTTATGTATTAACATGTAATTAATAGTGATTATTTAGTTCCATTTAGACTTCCTATTGAGCTCTCTTTTCTTTATTTTACCATAACCGGTCTCATAACGCTGAGAAAATCTCTATCCCTACGTCTAAAAAATATATATGGGGGGAATAATACTAGGTCAGTGAAACTTGCATATGTTCCGTCCTAAAAAATGGCTGGCATTTTTGTTTTGGTTTGATGACTGAATAGTGAGTTAGTATAGAATAGCCCACTTTGGTGGTAGAATTATCTAAGAAGGCATCACTATCGTAGTATACTGAACTGTTGATGATGGGGAGATCTGGGTTTGAATCCCGGTTGGGGGTGTACTAAGGGTGTTTTAACCATAAATGATTTTACACTCTTCTTCGACGCAGAGTCAGGGACATTTCCTCTAAACTTATATATTCCTTGCCCCTAGCGTAATGTATGTAGACATCAAGACGCTAGGATTATGTGTAGTGTTAAATGTACAGTCATTAGTTTAAGTTGGTTTGTAAGTCCTGTGCTTTTTTTTATATCACCTGTTCAGGTTATAACTTTATATGGTAATTACCCTACTGAAATAGGGATGAGGAGGGAAGCATTTTAGAGCTAATCTACCCGCATTTGCGTGGTAGGAGAGTGGGAAACCATTTAAGGGAAACCACCCTCAGTATGCACGAACGGGATTCAAACCCTGATCCCCCGTCATCCGAAGACCAGTCCAACAGCCACTGATGTGGGTTCATGTGCTGTCGTCTGTGTGTTTAGAAAGAGCACGTTTAATAGCCACTAAGAACCATCGGGAGGTTTCGGATGCAGTTTGCATCTTCCTCGAGTGTCGGAAAGACTGCAAACCCCATTATCTACCCCTCAATTCCCCTCTCCTTCCCTCTAAGGAGTATATTGGTAAATGAACCGCTAACCCCCTCCCCCCAGAAGGAGAAGGTGCATATTGCACGTGACGTCAGAGGCGGTGGTCCTCGCTGCGAGGGAGCCGTCGAAAACAAGGCTGTCAGTTGAGTGTGACGGTGTCCGTCGTCCTGATAACTCACTCCGTCGTCCGTCCCGTCCAGTGGCTGTCGAGGTGACTTCTTCCTCCAGGATACACTGGTGTCAACAAGTGAGTGAGTGGTTTGTTGTGGTTTCATAAGGGGTTGCAATCGCGTTTGATGGTCGTCTCCTTGTAGGGCCAGAACCTAGAACAATAAGGGAATAAACTACACTCACAATTTTCATAGAAAGGGTCTTTTTTTTTTAGAAAATATAAAATTAATATAAATATCATTTTAGAAAACCTTCTAAATAATTAATTAAAATAAGGAGCGTTAGTAATAATAATAATAATAAATAATAGTGGATAAGACTTGGATATTAAGAGCGTTCATCATAGCAGGCAGGCCCGGCTCGCATCTGCGTTTGTGTGTGTGTGTGCGTGCATAGTTTTGGGAGTAAAAGGGAAAATAAAAGACCTAATATATGCCATAAATGTGTGCAGTGCATTCGTATTTGAATGATTACTCGACATTTTCCGCGGTGACGATGTGGGACAAAGCGACCAACTTTCTTGTTAATAACTACAGTATGTACCTATTATGACAGAATGAAGATTTGTGCCCAATACTTATCTGTGAAGCACATTCTAAAATGGATAAAAACGTCCTTTTAAATGCAGTTTTTTTAACCAAACATCATTTAATATTCCAACAATGTTCAGTATTTGGAAATTCTATTAACCCTTTTATCTCCATTAATGTTTAATTATAAATGATCCACGTGCAATAGTGTTCGTGTAAATTTACTATTTCTAACCGACTGTATCACAGAGTTGATGGGCGTGATGCACAATTTAAAGTTGATTGAAAATTATGAGATTAAGATTAAGATTAA
Organism: Timema bartmani; assembly: GCA_902151455.1. Lineage (NCBI taxonomy): Eukaryota > Metazoa > Arthropoda > Insecta > Phasmatodea > Timematidae > Timema > Timema bartmani. The sequence goes on from CABFWB010000191.1 coordinate 331,145, forward strand.
GAACTTAAATTACATAAATAATTATACAATGAGGCACAATAAATATACCTGAAAATTTTAAACAATAAAATAACATGAAACACATTAAAAATTGATGAATTATAAAATATATAGCTGAATATTTTAGACAAAATTTAATTTTATATCAATAAAATTAAATTTTGTCTATTTTATTTTATTGTTTACATTTTCAGGTATATTTATTGTACTTTATTGTATAGTTTATGTAATGTAAAATATTTATATCATAAATGACATTCAATAATAATATACCATTATTATATTATTAGTGTTATTTTAAAAGTATTTATAATACCCATAAAACGTGGAAGCTGCATATCATATGACTTTATGACGTGTAAAAGTAGATTTTGTATCTTTTCTAACGATCAAATTAGGCTTTTCTCATGAAAGTTGGAGTGTAGAGCTTTTTATTTTTCTTAGCACCACGTATTACTACTCGTTCGGTTTATACGTATAGGTACTAATTACTTTAATGGTTTAAGGGACTAGGAAGGCTATATTTAGAGGAAGTGTTCCCACATTTGCGTGGAGGGAAACTGGAAAACTATCAGCAATCGAGTCTACTGCGAGAGTAGCTGGTTAGACCATGCGGCCACCAAAGTGGGTTAAACGTAAGTTAAAACACTTTACAAAAATACTTAGAAATGTATCTTGAATAAGAAATACACACACATGTATATAAACCTAGAAATTATAATTATATACTCAAATCAGACCCGTGTCCATTTATATAGTTATTGAATACCCTGCTCTGAAAAACTAATCAGATTTGAAACGTCTTGTTTTCTAGGAAATTCATCCCTAACTTTATTAAAACTTAATAAACCACCTCTGTGGTTTAGTGGTTAGAGTTCCTGGCTACAGATTTTGAGTTCCCAGATTCAATCCCCGGTGCTTCTGGATTTTTCTGTGACTCAGTTGGTCTGTTGTGGGGTTAAACTCAGCCTTGTGAGGACAAATGAGGAGATACTTGAATAAAATAAAGAGTAGCAGCTCTGATTTAGAAAATTGAGAATAACGGTTGAATGGTTCGTTGTGCTGACCCCATGACACCCTATATCCAAATATGTTGGCGCTATCTTCGTCAAAAAAAGGCTGTCACTCTGTTGGTATGACTCGATTGTGGACTGGCACAATGGATTTTTTTTAACTTCAGAAAAGTAGTGAATATTAAGGGTGTGCGAAGCTTTGAAATGCTGAAGTCAAAGGTGAAATCTTCAAATCTTTTTCGCTTTGACTTCTACACCCACAATAACCTTCATATCCTCGAGACATTTCGAATGAAGTGTAAAACATCGTTATATTATGAACAAATTTGAAATTTCTCACTAAATATTAAATATGTATCCATGAAATCATTTTTAAAACAGCTACTAAACAGTATATCACTATCGACTAGTGATTAAAATATATCGTAAGAAAGGATAAATTCAAATAATTCAGCATTGAAGAATTTTATGACTTTTTTTTTATTTCCAAGCCTTCCAGTTGCTTTGAGACACTTATTGGATAATTTAAAAATTAAAAGTAGTGTTATGCGACAATAAATCAAAATCTTATATTCGATTTCGGTTTCAACTTTGCTTCGCATATTTCAAGCTTCGCTTCGAGTTCGCTTTGTATTTAAAAAGAGCCCTTAGCACACCAATTAGTAAAATAATATTAAAATTTAGTTTGCATGAAAAAATTATTAGCTTACCTCTAGAAATTCGTATTATTGCCAGCAAAAATCACTATATTAGAAAAAATATATACTTTTAGCTAAATCAAACATAGCCTTGTAAATTATTATTGTTAATATGAAAAAAAAACATAGTTATTAATATAAGATATTCAGTGGGTTTGTTATTTTGTATTATATTGAGTTGTGAGTAGGTACCGGAAAACAGTTAGATGTGATTGTTTGTGGAAAGGAAATCCACACAAGTTTAAAATAGTCACTCACTCATTATAAACCGGAAGTACGTACTTAAACTTACCGAATGGCATTCCTACCATATTTTGTTCTGACATTATCTTAGCTAGTGTGAGAAATGTCAAGTTGACGTACAATTGTAATTTTTATACATGTCTCATTTGTTTGAAAATATAATTTAATTGCTTGTTAAATGGCTAGCAAAAATGCTTAAATGGGCCGAGATTTAATATTTGAGTGCAATTTTAAGTATTTATTGAAATAGTTTGCTATTTAAAATAGAATAGTAAAAATTTACCACGAAGAAAAAAAATAACAGAAAAAAAGTTATATTTAATGAAAATACAGAGTTTCAAATTTTTAAGACTATATTTACAATACATATATTTTATATATTATATGTTAATATTTTTAACTATAGGTTGATTTATTTCGCAATAATCTAATAAACAAAATACTATTATACTAATATGCGTTGCTAGTTTCAAAATATACATACCTCCCACATCAACGATCACGTAGGCTAAGGCGTCAGATTTGCAGTAGACTGGATTTACTGTGACTGAGTGATCAGGGATAGAATCCCGGTTGGTGTTTTTTCCTTAATGGTTTTCCACATTCTCCATGCAAATGTTGATACACTTAATATAAATTTAACATTCTTAATCCCTAATACACTAGGCGTAACTAGTACGTTTCCTTACAAACCGAACGGGTAGTAATACATGTCGGAAAAAAGACAGCTCGATACGGGAATCGAACCCTGGGACTTTTGACTAAGTGCGCCAATACTATTCCTTAACGCTCCAAGCCAAATGTTCTAGGTTTGATTGCCGTGCCCATATGTCGTTTTAAACGTTTGTGTTAAGTTTAATTTGAAAGATGTAGGCCTACTGTATTTACTGTAGGATATATCAGTATTCACAGCTAATTTCCATATTTGTATCCAGCCAGGGATAGTTCGTTTACCTTTTGCTAAACCCCCGTATAAAATTAGTGCGTACTCCTACGAATCGGTGTAACAGCTGTGAATTCTGGATGTGTGTCAACTTTCTAAACACACTCCGAAAGGTAGGTATTTGTTTGTCTTCAACATCTCACCACATTATGTGAACAGCAGTGAAAGATTATTGGCTATCCAGTGTAGAAGTGGTGGTAACTTACAGCTAGCAAAAGTTAACAAATCTACTCTCATGTATCCATTCGCCAAATCATATGATCTGCTTCTACAAGATTATGTGTTGAACTTCTCTCACTTTTGGCAATCAAAACTTTCACAACAAACCATTTGTTTTAGTTAGTTTTTTTCTTTTAAGAATTTATTTGCATTATTTAAATACGAACTTAGAAAAATAACGGTTTGGATGAGTTTTTTTTTTTTTTTGTGAAAGCGGTGTTTGTGGCTCACTTTTAAAAAAAATGCTTTACAAACTAGAGTTTCTAAAAGGCAGCCTTCTATTCAAAAATTAAGTTGGCAAACCGTATGAAATCAGGTCGGCTGTTAACGTCATACAGTCTTCGGTTGTGTTCATGCTCATGTGTTAGCAAAATAAAAACTTTTATTTTATAGGCTCTCTCTCTTTCTCTCTCTCTCTCTCTCTCTCTCTCTCCAAGCTATAAGTTTTTTTAATTTATTTTGGTGGCCAGTTATAAGAAGATACAAATGTGAATATAATACTTTTTAATTTATTATTTCATATATTATAGTATCTCCTTTTGTCACAACCACGGAACAAAAAAACACAGTAGTTCTATTTTATTAATTTTTTCAATAAGATAAGAAAAATACAACAACGTATACAGAAATTCTTAGAGATGTATTATTATATTCGTTTATTAACACTTTTGATTCATAATATAGTATTACTGATAAAATAATAATTGTTTACAAATTGGTTAACATTAATGAGTTTTAACCATATATTTGTTACTTGTGAGCTATCACCTCTCCTAAGTTGGATAAACTGTATCCGTATGTAGATACTCACAAGCACAACAACTTCTAATGTCAGTGACTTATGGCCAAACCACCAGTAAGATAACTTGAATTACAGTTTCGTATTGGCGTTTCTTTTGAGGTAAAAATTAGGATGTTTCAACTTAGACGTTCGGTATTTGAAAACACACATCGTTTGTGCTACATTAGTGCTGGCTAGTGTTCAATTTTCATCGTTATTGCTGCAAATTTAAGGCACTTAGTAACGCTTTTTTTTTTATGGGGAGTAGCTTATATCAATCTAATTACCCGGGTTCAAATTTAAAGCACTTATTAACGATTTATTTTGGGTGTATAATTAAATATGAAGTTAGCCACACAATCTAAGAAATAATATAGCCAACTAGTTTTCAAAAAAAGAAGATCATTTGTGTTATGTTAGTGCTGGATAGTGCTCGATTTTAGTCGTTAGTACTGAAATATGGAGGCACTTACTAACGATATCCTATGGGCGATTAAATTGCACTAACGTAACACCCCAGATGGGCGTTTTCAAAAACCAGGTGGCAAAGTTGACCCACAAATAGGAGCTCGTTTAGAAATTACATCGACATTAAGTACAATGAGGTCATGTTACAATGGTCGGCTTAGAACATGTACAAACTGTTGTGTTGGTTTCTTTTGTAAATATTTACAAGACGTTATTATTTTATTGAAATTAATTTATTGGCATGAATAATATATGTCAAAATGGATAGTTACAGAGCATATGATTTCACGTATGACTATATTTAAAAAATTAGTAACTTTTGTAGCTGTCAGATACATACCATCTTCTGATGGTCACAATATAGATTAGGGCCCCATAGCTTATTTTTTATTTGTATAGCAACGTCTAACATAATGGTTACTTACGGATTAATTTAAGGGGTAAGGATGAGGAAGGCTGTTTAAACGAAGTGCATCCTAATTAGTACGGGCAGGAGGATTGAGGAAAAAACCCCATCAAATATTCCAGGGATTCAAACCACGACCTTATCACCAGCAAGCCAAAATTTGGTGAGCCTGAAGCCTTAAACAATTTGACCACGAGTGACGGTGCTCGTAATTCGGTCAAAACAAAAGTAGCCAAATGTAGCACAGTTTATTTGCTATACAACCTTGAACGTTGATAAAATGGTTAGTACACCTAAATGACTCGTCAGAGTTGGGTTCAAACCCAACCGGCAATGTTTTTTTTTCCCCCTACACAAAGTGTTACCCATCCCATCTCCAGGAAAATCAAAGTTTTGGTCCATATAGTTCACTTTTAGTACACTAGCAACGATTTTTAATCGTCTGTTAGTTGTCCGAGTACTTTCGAGGCGTAATAATAATGTTTGCTTCTTTAAATTCTACGGTCTAATCTTGATAGGAAACACCTTTTAGAATATAAAAACATATTTTTTGTACGGTCAAGATTAATAACGTTTTACCATAAATTTAATTAGATATTGATAATATCTATCAAAATTGGAAACTGCAGATCACATTGTTAAATTAAGGATGGTAGATACATCATTTTTAATGTGACTTGTGCCTACCAAGAAAATAAATACAACATAATGCGGATATTTCATATTAAATCTGTTTTTATTTCAAATTATTGTATTATATGTGATCAAGCACGAACTTAGAAATTGCAAGAAGGGGGGGGGGGG
>CABFWB010000191.1:336933-353807 GCA_902151455.1 Timema bartmani
GGGCGATATATCAAATGGAGAAACATTTACGTGCGCTGGTAGGCATATTTTTCCTTAACACGAATCCTTCTTGTCAATTTCCTTGCCCAATGCCCATTTCCCACCACTACTTTCCTAAAACCTAGCACTAAGATGCAAAATTAAAATTTCATTGGTTTCACAACCTCATTGGTGTCCGCCACAACCCTCAACCTCCACTTCCATTAGTCTAAAAAAAATCTAGTACTCTACCTATGGGGGGCACGTGCCCCCTGTGGAACCCGCCCATAAATTAGCGTTTGTATGTGATCAACATTCTTTAATTCATTTTTGATCAGCTAAACTTGCTGAAATCCTGCGGAATACCAGTGGTCCGAGGACCACAGTTTGAGGAAACACTACCGTGCAAGTAAGGAAGTAGGCTACTATCAGTCATTTGCGAGCCTTTGAACACGAGAAACCTAGAGGTCGTCCCTCGGTCAAACAATAACGCTATCAAGAATCTAGTACGGGCCTGTCCAACCCGTGGACCCCAAGCTGGTTGTGTGCGCCCCGCCATCGCCAGCTCAAGTTGCAAAAATAAACAAAACATTGTACTTTTGGAGCAGAAGTAAATGCTGGCTAACTTCCATGTAGTTTCTAGAATCGAAATATTCTTTTAGCACCACATCTTATTACCCGTTCAGGTTATACGCCTATGTATTAACTACGCCAATAGTTTTAGGGATTAGGAAGGTTATATTTAGGGGAAGTGTACCTATATTTGCTTGGAGGGAGAGCGAAAAACCTTTTTGGAAAAATCACCCTCAGAACACCCGCTCGAGATTCGAACCTCTATCTCCTCGTCATCGGCAGTCTAGTCCACTGCGAGAGTAGCGCCTTAGACCATGCGGCCACCGAAGTGAGTCGGAATCGTAATATATCTCTTTATCTGAATATTATTAACCATTAATGCCTATAAATAGCAAGAATTTTGAATTATAATCATAATATGCAATATCAATAAATGCGTACATCTGAGAAAACTACGCCATTACCTTTGAAAATTAATAAAAAATATAGATATGAGAAAGTTTCTGGAATATATTTCACCCTTTCTTAAAGTCATTAACAAGTTTAAAATATATATATAAATACGTTCTTGATAGCAAAGTGAAATGACAAAGGAGATAATGCTTCGCAGTAAGGTACAAAAGAGTTATGCCTCAATTTTATTACGAATGGATTTTCTGAAATCTTCTGAAAACTAATAGCCTATATATACCTTTCATACGTAAAGTCATGTAATCTGGAGCGTTTGATAGATTATATATATAGAGAGAGAGTATAGCACTAATAATATAGTAAAATGTAATTAATAGATATATATATATATATATATATATATATATAGAGAGAGAGAGAGAGAGAGTATAGCACTAATAATATAGTAAAATGGTATTTTTGTTGAACACAAAAAATATGTTTGTATTTTCTACAAGTTGTTCAAATGGCCATTCGTAAAAAAAACAAGGTATACATTTTCCTGCAACACATTTTTTACAAGATAAAACAACAGGGAATTGGTAATGGTTTCAAGAAATAATAGATTTCACTAAAATCTGTCTTTAATTTTTTTACGATTATTATTATTATTATTATTATTATTATACCGCGTCTTACTACCTGTTCAGTTAATACACATGTATATGCTAAGTACTCTAACGGGTTAGGGATGAGGATGAAAGCATTTTGGTGGTAGTCTACCCGCATTTGCGTGGAAGGAGAGGGGGAAACATTGAAGAAGAAAAAAAGACATCAATAGTATTTCCAACCGGGATTCGAGCTCCCATCTTCCCGTCGTTTGCAGACCAGTCCAACACGAGAGTGACGACTTTAGACTATTCGAGCATTGAAGTCACCTGAATTAGTGTGGTGAGAGAATCGGGAAAACGTTGAAAGAACTACCCCTTCCCACCCCACGCCCCCTAGCGCACCCAACTGAGAAACGAGCCTTGACCACTTCCCCACCATAATTCCAATAAATTGACCACGTGACCACTGGTGAGTGTTTGACATTTTGTTATATAGCTGGTTAAGCATATCGTAATTTATATTGGTGATTTAATCAGGGACTGCAAAAACTCTTTAATTATTTCAGATCATGCTAGATCAGGGATGTCCAACTTTTCCCAAACTGAGGGACGTACAGGTTCTTGGAAAATTGGCCCAGGGGCATACATGCAATTTATAGGAGCTAATGCCCAAATATAGTAGGCATACATACACACACACACCCGCCCAAACCTATATCCCACACCCTCACCCATCCATCCGTCCATTATAAATGTTCATAAGTTCTAAACATTTCATTTTAAAAACATTATTTGTATTGATATTGCTCCTTAAGGGGTCATTTTCAACATATCTTTAAATATATTATTTTTAAATGGAGATAGGTAATATTCGGCTCACAAATTTCGGTAATGGTCTTATCTGAAAATTAAAATAGTTATAAAAAGCCAACTTTAGGGTTAAAAAAATTCCTCTTTAGGAAAAAATACCCAAGGTAACAGCCGAGAATTGAAACCGGGACCCACAGGCTCGTGGCCAGTTGCACCGACCACTACACCACGAGGCTGGTTTTTTATTTTCTAAAAAACATCAATTATCCATACCTAAATTTATTTTTTTAGTAATTTTCTTTTAATGCAAGCTAGCGCAACCGCTATGAGATAGATGTTCTTTGTGATATAAATCTCCCGCGTCAGAATCCTGGTTGGACGTACTGAGGTTGTTCTTAACCTAGATGTTTTTTCACTCAACCACCTCCCAAATGCGAGTACACTTCCAATAAAATTCCTCATACCTTGACTTTTTGGCTCTTTTTCGCCGTATCTTACTATTTATTAATCAAGCTAATGTGTTAGCAACAAGTAAGGTTGAATTTAAAGGAAGTGTACACGCATTTGCGTGGAGGGAGAGTGTAAACAATTGAGATAAAACCTCCCTCATCCGTACGCATTACCAGCATTCGAACCCTGATCCCCTGTTCCATTAGCTTAGTAATTAATTATTAATGTATGCGTATAGCTCGAACGGACACTAAGACGAGACGGAAAGAAACAAAGTTTCACGCTTCAGGTAGTAGTATCGTGGGATCCGTTCATGCGTTGCCAACTGCTTCAAGACCACTGCACTTTCTACTTCCACCGCCAGCCTCCAACTGAATGGACGGAGGAACTTGACAGTCAGACCCAATCCGGTGGTCTAAGGCGTTACTCTCACAGTAGACTAGACTACCGATGACGGGGAGATTGTGGTTCGAATCCCGGTCGGGTGTAATGAGGGTGGTTTTACCTAGATGGTTTTCCATTCTCTTTCCATGCAAATATGGGTACACTCCCTCTAAATTCCACTTTTCCCATCCCTGCCCCATTAGCGCAGTTTAAAAAAAATGCAAATAGCCCGAAAGGGTAGTGAGACGTCGTGCACATATAGGCTAACCGCGTCTTACTTCCCGTCCGGGATATCCACATTAAATAAATAAATATATGATATCATGGGCCTCATTAATGGAAGGACACGTGCCCCTTAAACTCTGTTTAAATAGGACAATTTTAGTACCTTAAAAGAAACAGTGAATTGTTTTATTTTGAAAATTGAAAATCCACGCTTGGAATAATGCATATGGATCATTGTAAAAATATATTATATTTGAGGTATTTAACGTGCACTTTCTGAAACGACTGATTATATCAGTACACGACTTCTAAACTAACTTGAATCTAGCACAATCACAACATCCAGCCCCCAGGAGTTAATTTGTCACTGTGAAAGGGGGGAAACCCACATCACACCAATTATACATTTTTTCGTTCATACTGGGAATCGAACCCGGGACCCTTAACTTATTAGACAGACACAATACCAACTAAGCCAAGATATCGGACAATTTTAACATTAATTTTATTTATGATATTAAATAATAATATATTCATTAACCAAACAAATTACAAGCAGTATAATAAAGATTAAAATTACTGATCATTATATAGTAGCATTAGAAATTGAATCCAAACAAAATAATGATTTTATAGTAAAATTAATAATAGCTCTATTTTATTGGATAAACTTGATGAGAATTTAATTAAAATTAAACTTGAAAGCGTCAATTGGGATGAGTTACAAAATCAAGAAAATGTGGAATCATTATATACAAACATAGCTGAGGTATTTAATGGCATATATGATAGTTCCAAATATAAATATAATCCTGTTGGAAAAGGCATACAAAAGAAATGGATAACACCAGATTTGGTCGGAGAAATACGCCACAGAGATCAATTATTTAGGAAGTGGAAAAGTTGCCTATCTTCTAATGCCTATAAAATAGAGTACCAAAGAAAGAGGAACTTTGTCAATAAATTAATTTTTAGGAAAAAACAATTATACTATCAAACTGAATTAAATAAAGTGAGTAGTAATATTAAGAATCCATGGGGTGACCTGGTGGTCTAGGGGTAAGGTGTCAGACTTCAGTGCTGAGGGTCCTTGGTTCAATCCTCGGTCCCGGCACAGATTTATCTGATTGCCAAACCCTTCCTTCACCTCTGACAAGATGTGTATTAATCACAACTTGTGAATGTGTGGAATGCCAGGCCTCCACCGTGGTTCGGATTCCACGTTAAACTGTAGGTCCTCCATTTCATCTCACAATCACCCTACCATTACACATTAGCGTAAGTGCGTATAACGCGAACGGGTAGTAAGACGCGGTGCTAATAATAATAATAAGAAGAAGAAAACATGGTATAAAATAAATAAAGTTCTGGGTAGGAAAAGTAAAATGACAATTGATGAGGTAATAAATACACATTCAGGCAAAACTAAGAAAATTGAAATTGCAAATAATTTTTGTGAAATATTCAAAAACCAAGTCACACAACTACAACATACTTGCAATATGCAACTATGAATCAAATAGCCGAAGCTATTATTATGCTTTTTAGTGAGGAATTCTCCATCTAGATATCATATTCTGAAAAGTGAAAAATGACACCTGGACACGGGAATCGAAACCGGGACCCCCGGCTTAGTACGGCAATGCTCTAACCACTTAGCTATCCAGGATTCGTCTCATGCCAAGGGTCATTCTTCACTCATATTTTAAGGCAGTCTATGATGGACTTGCGGAAATCGTCTGCTATTTGATTCATAAATATGCAATCTCTTACAATTATAATAATTGTACAAGTGGCAGCAATAAGCCAACTACCGAGTCGAAGGTGACTGCGTTATATGGTAGCTCGTGATCCTAATAAAAAATCACAAATTTGTAGCCGACGATTTCTGCACGTCTATCATAGACTCTGCCTTAAAATATGAATGAAGAATGACCCTGGGCACGGGATGATTCCTGGATAGCTCAGTGGTTAGAGCATTGATGTAGTAAGCCGAAGGTCCCGGGTTCGATCCCCGTGTTCAGGTGTCATTTTTCAATTTTCAGAATATAATATGAAACTAGATAAAACGAATAATCGAAACGACTACCAAGTTCAAAATATGTTTATACTTAGGACTACATGTTCCAAAATAAAAGACATTATTGATAAATTAGATATAAATAAAAGCCAGGGAATAGATAAAATCAGAATCAAAGACTTGAAAACTATCAACAGCCAAATTACCCCGTTGATAACAAAACTAATTAATTTAAGTATACGACAGGGTGTAATGCTGCAAAAACTTAAAATTGCAATAATTAAACCAATTTATAAAAAAGGGAAGCACTTAGATTATGGAAATTACAGAATTATAGCAATTTTACCAGTTTTAGACAAAATAATGGAAAGATACGCTGCCAACTATTTGATAAATTATTTAGATAAATATAAAATAATTGACCAAAGACAATACGGATTTCAAAAAAACAAAGGTACGGAAATATTTTTACACACTTTTACTAATAAAACTCTAGAGAAATTAAACGAAAACAAACACATAGCTATAGCATTTATAGACATGTCAAAAGCGTTTGATACGTTAGATAAAGATATTTTACTAAAATCACTTTATAAAATTGACATCAGAGGTAATATTTATAAATGGTTTAAAGATTATTTAACAAATAAAAACATAATAGTTAAAATAAATAATATATAAAGTGAAGAATTGGGTATAAATATTGGAGTACCACAAGGCTCTATTCTTGAGCCAATACTATACTTAATCTATACAAGTACAATGTAAAAACTGTATACAGAACTGCGGTATATTTATGTATGCTGACGACACAATGCTGTATGCGGTGAACAAAAATGTAGATAGAGCTAAACAAATGTTGCAGGAAGACTTTAATAGGATACAAAACTGGACTCACAATAATAAATTAATAATCAACATTTTAAAAATGCAAACAATGCATATCAGACTACCGCATGTTATAATGTATAAATTAGATATAAAAAGTCATTGCTTAGATTGTTTACATAATATAAAACCGTGTAATTGTTTAACATTCACGCAAGTTTAGACTATCTTGGGTTAACGATTGATTCTTACTTAGAAACATATAAAGTAATCATAGTCACAACACCAGGAAACAACAGTATAAAATACCTTTATGTATAAATAAATAAGGAAAACAACATATGAAAATAATAATACCAACACTTTTTAACATGATACCGGGTACCCTTTTTGGAATAGATAAAATATCAAACGTTAAAAGAGAAATAAAAAAATGGCTAATTGGCTCACAGACTTAATTATATAATAATAATAATAATGTGAATAATATGAGTAATAAGCTATGAAATGGACTCGAGACTGGTTTTTGAATATTAAATAAAATATAATAGATTTAAGGAACTAAATTAAATATTAGAATTATGTTAGTTGTAAAAATAGACTTTAAGGAATGAAATGTATTTATTATATATTTACACTATTACATGTATGTATGAAATTTATGGGGAGGCAACAGCTGATATGCACATTGTGCTTAGCTGGACCATGTTTAGTAATTAAAAATATGTACTCCTGATACAATAAATAAACTACTACTATTACTACTACTACACACATACACACACACACACACACACACGAAACAAGCCCTAGTTACGCCACTTTGCCATGTGTAGAGGTAGGTAGAGGATACTACTCAGAAGTTCCAACGAGACTTCGTTTGCGTAATCATTTCATTAAACACTTAACGAAACTACAACCATTAAATAAAATCAAAATATAATGACACCGTTTTAAACTCCCTTAACTTGAGTCCATTGTGAGTTTGTTCTTCATTGTGGTAGAAAATAATTAATTTCAAAATAGAGCTTTGTAAATAGTCTTAAGGGATAGGAAAAAATCGTAATGAATGGGTGCTGAAGGAGTGCGGTTTTAAAGGGAATCCATTAGGTCAGTGTGAAAGAAGCGTGTTACGTTGGTTTGGGCATGTTCAGAGGATGAGTGTTGATCAAGTGATGAAGCAAATATATGAAGGTAGAGTGTGTGGATCAAAAGGATGGGGTAGGTCATGTAAGACGTGGCTAGATGTTGTAGGCGAATGTGTGAAAATGAGATATAATAAGAGTTTTAAGAATAAAAAACCATCCATGCTTCGGTCGGTTTATGGATGTTGTTGAAGCGAAGAGAGTATGCAAGGATAGAGAAGTGTGGAGAAAGTTATTGAGGATGGATTGAGTACGAAGTTGTTGTTTTTTTTTTAGCTATATGCACAGTTTCTTAGCTACCCCGTAAGGAAACGCTGGGCCTGATCAGATGTGTGTGTGTAGTTAAAGTATAGGAGGTTTTATCTCAGTCGATNTTTCTTAGCTACCCCGTAAGGGAACGCTGGGCCTGATCAGATGTGTGTGTGTAGTTAAAGTATAGGAGGTTTTATCTCAGTCGATAATAACATATTCAACCTCCTGTTGTTGCCACACACACAGAAAATGTTCATTCTCAAGTTGAGATGAAAGGGAAACGTGATTTTTGCCATTTTTATAACAAACCTTTTTCGTACAAAATAAATTTAATTATATAAATTTAGTTTAATTTTCTACTAATTTTAATTTGAACTGTTTATTGATAATAGCTATCATGGTCAGTGCCAAATTTTAAAAGAACTATTTTTTTTTCTATATCTAATATATATCTCTGTTCTAATTTCGCGATACACGCGACAAAATATTCGATAGTTGTTGATATTACTGTCTATCGAGATGCAAACTAAACCCCTCTACTGAAGCAGTATTTCATTGGTTTAGGCAAAAAAAAGGGTTTTTGGCACTAAATATGTAAAAATAAGGACCACAACTCGCGTCCCCTTCTCCCCTCCTTAAGGTGGGAGTGGATGAAACACGAGTTAAGGTGGGAGTGGATGAAACACGAGTTAAGGAACAGTATTTTTACAGTTTTTTTAATCAAACCCATCAAAACTTTTTTTTGTCCAGAGAAATAAAAGAGTTCTCCAGTAGAGACATTGAGTTTAATTTTCTTCACAAGGTGATATCAACATTTGTTGAATATCTGTCAAGGGTGTCCTGGAATTTAATGACAACTTTTTCTCTTCATTTAAAAAGTTTATCATCAAAGGCTGAAAGCTATTCAACAACTTTTTATATCACTAATGTGAAGAAAATTAAACGCTATATTTATACTGGAGAGTTATTTTGGCTAAAATAATGTTGAGCTTTAAAATGTGCAGAACCACTTCCCTTAACTAGCTTTTTCAACCTAAGTACCTCACATAGGAAAAATCTAAAGAATACTTAGCTATAAAAAAAAAGGAGGGGGTTGCAGGAGGGAGTGTTTATGCTAATCTATAAATAGAATCAAACAAACCTAATATCACGTGATTATAATATTATGTATGAGCTATGAACACAAGCCACATCGAAGGGAACAATAACCGAAGGTCATATTCAGAAAAGGCCTCCTATCCACCTGGATATTTACGTAAACGTGACAGGATCACATATGCTACATTTAGGTATCCTCACCAAGAGTTGGTCATGAATGCGAGAGTTACAAACGTGTGGTCACGTGTAGGGTTGCCAACCGTTCCGGGTAGGCCGGGACATTCCAGGAATTTAACTCACTAACTCGTTTTCCGGGTGAACCCCACTTGGGACACAAAATTTCCCTGAAATAAAAACATTTCTTGTTGAGCCACTATACGCTACTATACAATGCACTACTATCCATAATTTTACATAGACAGTTCAAGGTGGGGGTGCAGGGAAAGCGAAAAAAGGTAGGTATTTTTTTTTTTTCAGTTTCTACGGCAAAACTTTGTTTGGTTACAATAAATCAAATATTTCTCTAATATAAACATAAGAGTTTAATTTTCTTCTCATGGCGATAACAACAGTTGTTGAATATCTGTCATGAGCATTGCGGCATTAGACGAGGAACTTTTTAAATGAAGAGAAAAGGTTTTCATTAAATTCCAGGACACCTTTGATGGATATTTAAGAAATGTTGAAGAAAATTAAACTTTGTGTTTCTACTAGAAAATTAGTTTATCTATTTTGATCAAAAAATATTTTTATACAAAAACTGCAAAAACGCTGACCTTCCCTCGCGTTCTTTACACTCCCACCTTAAATAAACACGACCTAATTATTTCCAGATAATAATGTTTTTTATTCAATTAATTTTATTTTAAACACATGGAATCTGAGTATGTTTTACTTACTAATATATTTTGAGTATAAATTGCAGATTATGAGGTCAAACATAGGAAATAGTGGGAATGGCCTTCTATTCGACAGCGCCACAAATTAAAAAAAACCCACATATTTCATGCGTAAGGTGACGTAGTAGAATATTTTTGAAATTTTGCTCTATCTTAATAAAAACGTAGATATCACATGAAAACATTTATCCATGCCACCGTGTAAGTATGTTTATCAAAGTATACAATTACTACAGATTCATATTGGATGTGGTGGAACTATTACATCAGAAATAGTTGGCAAAGTTAGGGCATCAGCGTCAGGCTTCGCAATAGATTGTACTGTCATTAACTGGGAGGTCGAGCTGTTGACTGTCAGCCCAAGCGAAAACGAGTTTAAAAAAATGACAATTTGTTCTAGTTCTTCAATCCACTATTACTTCTCAAAATTTGGTTGTTTAATCCGGCAGCACCCTGAACATAAGTAGTTTTTATTCGTGTGGAAACATTAATGTGTTGTGATTTAGCGATATATTTAGGTAGGTGTATAATGAATGCGAGTCGAGTGACGAAGCAAATATATGAAGGTAGAGTGTATGAGGAAGGGGTAGGCCATGTAAGACGTGCTTAAATGTTGTATAAGAATGTGTTAAAAAGAGAAACATTAAGAATTTTAAGAATTAAAGAGCATGTATGACTTGGTGTATGGATGTTGTTGAAGCAAAGGGAGTATGCAAGGATAGGAATGTACATGATGGTTTAAGTACGGATTTGTTTTTTGAGCTACATACACAGTTTCTTGCCTACTCCGTAAGGGAACGGCGTGATTAGGTAAGTATGTAGGGATGTAGGTATATATTTAGGTATGATAATATATTTTGACGAAATAGTCTAAGGCGTGTCACTCTCGTAATAGACTGAATTGCCGATGACAGGGAGATTGGGATTCGAATCCCGGTCGAGTGTACTGAAGATAGTTTTCCCTAAATTGTTTTCCACTCTCCCTCCACGCATTTATAGGTAAATTTCCTCCAAGTTAACATTCCTCATTTATAATGCATTGATGTGATTAAGTTCTTATGCGTTTAATCCTGACGGGTAGTAAGATACGATGGCAATAAACACATATTTTTCAGCCATTTTTTTTTCGCAACAGCTTTAACCTATCCAGTTGAAGTTGTGTTAGCTGACGTGCTAAAACTAATTTGCCAATAAGGTATAAACTTGATACATATATTTTTTTTCGACAAATATTTGCTTCAAACAAATTACCGCGTATATACGTCCTTCTTTTTTCGGATATAGCATTCATTTCAACCCTCTGCCCGGTGTCCGGGAGGAATTTTCAAAAAAACTCCAAAAATTTCCCTTTAGACCAAATTTGTATTTTATATTTGTTATTTGCTCTTAAAGTGATCACGCATTTATAAATTCTGCCGTAAGATGGCATTTCAATCATCACTAGCAGTCTTCGTATGTTTTCACCGGCCACGCTGTGTTAACATAATAACATTGTTACATCTATTGGCTGCGTGTATGCTGTCAGCAAACAATCACAGAGTATCCTAGTTCCTAGCCATTCTTCCTGTGGCGTGCGTTTATACAGCGCCATTCTGTATGTGGTTGTTCCTGATGGTGTGTGGATGTGTCCATCGCGTCCTGTGAAGCCAAGTTGACGCCGCGACCCAGCATTACTTTAATTTGAATGAAGGAGTTCACACCTGCGTCAAGTAGGAGTCAGTGGCGCGTCAAAATAAACGACGTGGCGGTGACGTTGCCACTCAGCGTCCTCTCGGTACTTTTTTTTTAATACCGCGTATTACTACTCGACTGGGTTATACGCTTATTTACTAGTTATGTTAAAGTTTTTAGGGATTAGGAAAGCTATATTTAAAGGAAGTGTACCCACATCTGCGTGGAAAACTCTTTTGGAAAAACCACTCTAAGTACACCCGATCGAGATTCGAACCTCGATCTCCCCGTCATCAGCAATCTAGTCTGCTACGAGATTAGCACCTTAAACCATGTGCCCACCGAAGAGGTTTTTTCATTACTTGTGAAAACAGTGCACAGGTCATTGTGCTGCTTGTGTGAAGTTTGTGTGTGAAAGTCCAAAATAGACGCAAGTCTCACTTCTCCGAGTCTGCGAGGTCGTCAACTTAGCGTCACAGATGAATGTTCAGAGTTTTATAAATTTTAAGTAGCTTACATTTTAAAACAGCAATGCATTAAAAAAATTATAAACTAATCTTTAAAATATTCTTGAACGTATAATAACATGTGTGATAAAGCTATCAATAAAACACATTAAGTGATTTTGTACAAGTAAGCTTTGAACTCTTACTTTGTATCATCCTACATTTTTCTTGAAGGCCCTATATTTTGGGAGTCCTTTTCCTCTTTTGCCTCAAATACGTCTGATCACCCTGCCCACATACATTGTTCACACTGTGCTTATAAAACTTTTAGTGTAATGTAAATAAATTATATAGAATAATATACTTATATTTATTTAATAATCTAATTATGGTGTACAAAGTTGTTGTATCCCATTCGCGACAACGGTTTCGGGGTGTGTTGGGTGATTTTATCTATCATGTAATTTAAATCTGTTCTGAAAATGTGAAAAATACTTTTATCCAAAACACATTAATAAATATAATATAAATATGAATAAATGGGTCACGCAATGCGATATCACATATGCCGGAGTTACTGACACGGTATGACTGTCATATTACGGAGTCTCCTCCGTGACGGGGAGTAATAAATATCAAATTCATACCAAGGTGCCCGAAACGGGTTGTACATGTTAAAAGCGCAAGGTACCTGTGAATAATGGGCCTGAGGTACCTTTGGAAAATATGTACCTGGCAAAAGATTTATTTGTCACTGATGTTCTAGAACTTTCTTCATGCAACGGTGTTTCATCCCTCCTTTGTTCTTCACACACTTATTTGCCTCCAAAGAAGACCCTGTACAGAAGAGTATTGAAATACCTTAGAAAACCCACCGTCAAAGCAAGATTAAAACTTAATATAATTTTGAATGTATTGAACTTATAATATGAAATTTACATAGGGGGCTGATAAAATAATATTATTACAGCTAATCACCATAATTGATGGAAGATTAAAGCCAGTGTGATATCCGACAGCATTTACATGATCAATAATAAAATTACAATTATATATACAGTAAAGAGGTATAATAATAAATATATTCAATAAACTAAAACAAATTAGGCTGGAATTGTTGAGGTTTGGTTTACAACCATTTTAATGGCGTTCATCACTTTCAGTTCTAACGAACAATAACTCTTTACTTAATTTACCTTTTGTTGAGACGTTGATAAATAACTAGTTTTAGAACTACATAAGATAGGAGAGGAAGCAAGGTTGAAATGGTATGGCCAGAAAAAGGATAGAATAGCAGAGAAAATAATGGAGGTAAAGTCTATGGGGAAAATACCACAAGGAAGACCAATGATAATAAAATGAATTATTACCTATTGGTTTGAAAATGTATAATAAGACAAAATATAAACACTGTACAGTAATGTAAAGTAATTGATAGTAAAGGAAGCCAACCTGAAAGGATAGTTAGGTTAGACCTGGACAGGAACAAACACACTTCTCTCTTCATTTCTTCTTTACACTTTTACACTTATCACTTCTTCACACTTTTACATTTGCAGATTGTTTTGAATTTTCGGAAATATCCCTTTTCCATTCAAGAGACACGTTGTGTTTAGTGTGTTTTTAATGTGCTTCTTCATATGAAAAAAAAAGGAATATTTCCGAAAATTCCAAAACAATGTGCGACTATGGAAGCTTGAATAAGTGAAGTGTAAAAGTGTAAGAAGAAGTAAATAGAGAAGTGTGTTCACTTACTTTATATTACTGTACAGTGTTTCTTTACTTTACACCCATTACTGTTTCCAGCTTATGGTCCGGGTCAGTTTTTTTATTCAAGATAAAAAATCTACTACCGGTTTGCTAAGCCTGTCGTAGCTTCATATGCCTAATAATCTAACTTAATACTAGGACAGGCACAACATCCAGCCCCCAGCCGTTAATTAATCACTGTGAAAGGGTAAACCCACATTTCACCAACGATAAATTTCTCAGCAATTCCGGGAATCGAGCCCGGGACCCATAGATCAGTAGACTGACATGCTATTGACTGAGCTAAGATATTGGATTGTACAGTATTTTTACACTGTCTTACTATACAAGGAAGACCAAGTAATAGGAGGAGCATATAACATAAAGTGTGCAAGTGAGAGGAGAAGAATGAAAGTTATTAAAGGAAGAAGAATGGTAGAAGTTAAGAGGAAGATGGAGGCATTTTACTAAACTGACGGGCGAACTGGGGGTGGTTTTCCATAAATGGTTTTCCACTCTCCCTCCACGCAAGTGCGGGCTCACTTCCTATATATTCAATGTTTCCTATTCCTAACCCATTAGCGTAAGCCTAGAAACCGAATAAGTAGTTAGAAGTGGTGCTAAGTATTATTATTATTATTATTCTTATTATTATTAAACTGACAGCCACAGGCTAGAATACTTAGCACCGCGTCTTACTACCCGTTCGGGTTATACGCTTAAGTACTAATTACACTAATAGATTAGGAATTGGGAAGGTTGAAATTAGAGGACGTGAACCCGAATTTGCGTGGAGGGAGAGTGGAAAACCATTTAGGAAAAATCACCCCAGTTCACCCGACCGAGATTCGAACCTCAATCTCCCCGTCCTCGGCGGTCGAGCTCAACACGACTAGCGCGTTAGCCGACTACGCCACCGAGGCGGGTCACAAGCTAGAAACATTTGATGTTGATGAATGAGATATATTTAGTTTATTTTTACATATAATAATATCAACACGTGTTGCATATCACTCATGAGCATAGCAGCATTAGATGAGAGAAACGTTTCTAAATGAGGCGAGGAAGCCCTGTTCAAATTCTACGATGCCAATAACAAATATTCGTGAGGAATGAAATTCCGTTGATACTTGACCAATTATCGTTCTATCACAGGTACAGTTTAGCGAACCTTTGCTTACCCTGACGACATTTCACGACACGACACTGGAACCCAGTTAAATCCGTGGTAGTCCTATACTTCAAGGCCTTGGTTTCCCTTCTCACCCACATAATGAATGACCTGTGTCAACCACCTGCTTGGGTTACCACGTTTTATTGGCTCCACTGATACAATACCTGACCTTAATTGAAGGCCGACCTACGTTACGACCATGAATAATACAGAGCACGTGATCCACCTGCTAACAAAATTAAGGGCATCAGCGTTTTTTTAAAGAAATTCATGTTTGTATAAATTTTAATGGATTATTCTAGCTTAATTCTAAGACAAACACAGCCATCAGACCTTATACTCTTAATTTACCTCATGGCGCGAGAAAATAAACTAAATTTATGAGTGGTTGAACCCGTATCGCTGATCGCATTTTCTAAGCCTTAAATTGTATAAATATTTCATTTAGATATTAATACTATAAATACATATTTATATTAATATTACTAATATTTTTTTAAACCACGCCTTACTACCCATTCTAATCACACTCTATTAACAATATTATTACTATAAATATTTAATTCTGTACACATAATATGAATGTCTCGTTACACTAAATTACAGTTCCATACACTAAATACTTTACCATAACAATAGTACATTAAAATCATAAAACAGCAAGTTTTGACCCCTTATAACTCGTGAACTGTAATGATTTGAAATAAATGGATCACTTATAACTATAGAATTTTTTAAATTGCGCATTAAAATGTTATTATTATAGTTATTAGCACTGCATCTTACTACCCGTTCGGGTTATACGCACTTATGCTAATGTGTAATGGGTGATTATGAGGGGAAATGGAGGGCCTGGCATTCCACACATTCACAAGTTGTGATTAATACACGTCTTGTCAGAGGTGAAGGAAGGGTTTACCAATCAGATAAATCTGTGCCGGGACCAAGGATTGAACCCCGGACCCACAGTACAGAAGTGTGACAACTTACCCCTGGACCGTCAGGTTACCCGGATTAAATGTTGATGGTTGAATGAATTTAACAGCATTAGATAGTAATTAAGGTATCTAACGGTGCACTTTATAAACCGACTGATTATATCAGTAAACGATTAAGAAAGTAACGTAAATCTAAGACAGACACAACCCCCCTTCCCCCACCTTCCGGACGTAGAATTCGTCACTGTGAAAGGGGAAACCAACATTTCACCGGAGATGAATTTTCCAGCCATGTCATGAATCAAACCCGAGATGCTTAGTTCGGTAGGCAGACACGTTACCGACTGAGCCAAGGTGTCAGATATCTATTTTAACAAATTAGGGACAAGCTAAGTCCGGGACATTAAATATTATTTCGGGGACGTTAATTTAAACACTGATTTTTGTGTGTGTGTGTGTAGAAATGGACATCTTAAAGGCCTATCTTTTACCAGAATTCTGCTATGTATTAGGATAGGGTAGTAAAAAGGCCTTTCAGATGTCCATCCCTACAAATATCAGTGTATAACCGCTGAGGCGCATGCGCGTCTTACACCGTCACAGAAGGTTTGGTTCCGGTAGTGATAATTATCACGCTCCGACCGTCTGGAAACCGCTATGACGGGCGGTGCGACCACAACAGGTGCGCGGTCATTGAATCTGACCCACTCAGCTGACCGGTATTGGTGAGGTTGGGATAGGTCGAGGACGGTGGTGGCGAAGGAGTGCTTGTTTACTCACAAGAGCCCGAGAAACAGCTATAGTCCACTCGTAGTAGGAGTGGTGGTAGCACTGACAGCTAGGAGAAGATATTTAAAAAAACGTTAAATGAAAAACAAATTGTTTACTGTGAAAGTTTCTACTGACAAAAGAGACAACAAGTCAACAGATTTTGATCGGCCTCTTGATATAGGGGTCAGCATTCCTGACTACTAATCTAGAAGTCCTTGATTTGATTCCCAGCGGGACCAATAGGTATTTTCCCTGTGGTTACCATGGTCTGGTTATTAGCATAAAGTTGGATTTAAAACTTTTACCGGCACCACATAGTTTTATTTATTCGAGGTTTCTAACGTTCACTTTCTGAACCGATTTATTATATCAGCACACAACTTATAAATCAACTTGAATCTAAAGCAGACACAACATCCAGCCCCCTGCCGTTAATTCATTAATGTGAAAGGGGAACCCCC
>CABFWB010000191.1:355009-382365 GCA_902151455.1 Timema bartmani
CTTGGTCATTACTTAACGTCTGATTCTGAGACGCATCTTCAATTTTTATACTTATTGATGATTCCTCTACCGCCTCTTCGTCAAAAACATAAATATCCGTTTTTTCAAAAGTAGATTGTTCAACAGATGACTGTTGTTGTTGGGCCGCAGAGTTCAAATCCGTTTCATCTTTTCCAGATTGTATTGTGTCAGTGCATGTTGTTGAAGTTCCTGGTCTTTCAACACTACTTACATTTCCACTTTTTTTAAAAAAACTGTCAATTTTTATCGTTTTACAGATAACCTGTTTTTGTTCTTCTTTTTTTATTTTGGCCTTCTTTTTATACTCAGCTCCACTTAGTCTCTTTCTCCCATCACTCATTCTAACAATTTTCCAAGAACTGAAATAAAAAATATTACGTTGGGAGTTTTATTTCTCGTACGTATTTAGCAGTATCCTTTGTTCAGACTTCAGACATTGAATAATTACCTAACGTAAGTACAATAAATTTATTTAAGTATGATATAACAAAAAAAATAAAAAATCTTTGCATAGCTTCCGAAACAGCTATTTATCAAGTTAAATTACGTCTTACTGATTCGTTACGGATGATTTATTGTAATATATTATGATTACTTACCTACTATAAGTTTGTACGCACCGGTGATGTTATGTTATGAAATTATTCATACAATCCACGAAACACTTTGAAAAATTACAACCCACAGCCAGAAAAATGTGTCAATTCGTTATGGAAATATAAATATGTATTAGAAATTGCAAGACTCAATCAACCGAGGCGGCTTTTCTTTTGTTTTTGAAGTAAATACGGGACGGGACTTCCCCATTTGTATCGCCGCTCTATATCTATCTCTCTCGAACTCAATGCCACCAATATCACGCGGCGTATGCCTACAGCACGACCCCGCCTCTGCTCCGGCGCACCACGCCGCGCTCGTGCAGTCAGGTTCGGCCAGATACACTTAGCGAACGGTCATGTCACTCGTTCCCACGCCGCAACCAAACGCGACTACGCAAATTGTAGAAAAATTTATACAAGTGGTGAAACATATTACTTGTTGAATTGTTTGTGTGGACCTAATAACATTTAGGTATATAAATATGAATCTTTTTAATTTCTGTAATACAAAAAAAAATTTGGCCCCAAATTTGCCGCCCCTAAAATCTGCCGCCCTAGGCTCCAGCCTAATCAACCTGTTGGTAAATCCGCCACTGCTGAGAATCCTACTATTAGAAGTAAAAACTAAAACTTCAAAGTGTAATAATATTAAAAACCCACCCCTGCATGCCTATAAGCTCCAGTAGGGACATACACGGTCTAATGTTCATAAGAAGAACCTTAACTGACAGCTAGAAAAGCTACCAATATATCCATACGTCATATCATGTGATCTGCGGCTGTCACTTTTGATAGATACTATCTATGCCAATAAAATAACAATGATGATTAAAAAAATGCCATTAATATTGATCACAAAAAAATATGATTTTATTTTCTAAAAAGGTTCTTTCCATAAAAATGAGACTGTGCCTGGTACTATGTTATAATACACCTAATACATATTTTTAAAATAACAAGTTTTTGCTGCCAAAATTGACGAAATGTAACAAAATTGTTTGTTGTTGGTATCTATACAATCTTTCCAAGTTGACGGCTTCAGTTCGTATGATATTACGTGCAAGTATATGAAAGTAGCACGATTCAATTTGCAGCCGTCAGTCACCCGAGATCATGTGGTAACCGCGTCAGACCCAAGAAATGCGTCCAACAACCTCTCGGCCATGAGCTTTATACCTTGTTTCAAATAAGTTTATAGAGGTAAAATAAACAATCACCCATAACCGCCTCCGTTGGTTATATATGTCAAGGGTACCTGAGTTCAAACATATTATCAGCTGTGAAAACATTTTCTCAAATAAACACTAAACATAATCTATATAAAAGCCCAGCCCGTCTATTAGACGAACCTAGGCGGTCCAACAATTTTTTTTAAATCACTTGTTAGCAGAAAGTGTACAAATGAGAGGCGAATAATGAAAGCAATTAAAGGAGGAAAAACAATGGAAGGTTAGAGGATGATGGAAGCATTTTACTAAATTAACCCTGCCACAAGCTGGACATAGTTGATAATGATGATGATAATTAAATAATATAATTAGTTTTTAAAATGAATGGAGTGAAGGTTTCGCTTGTAGGGCTTTTTTTTTAGATTATGGCATTACTGACTGGGAGGGACATGATTAGGGATGTGAAAAAAGTAGTGATACTTTACTAATATCGATATTTTCCTTTCGATACTAGTATTTTTATACTCAATACTTTTACTGATATTAGTACTAACACTACGGTATAGGATCGGTATCGAAAGAAACAACTTTTTTGTTATTTTCACTCATGCTGGTATTAAATGTTTACTATGGTTAAAGAAGGGTACAAAATAGACAGAAAAAATATATTACTAATCAATAATCAAATTTAGCTATTAAATAACTTTCCATCAGCTACATTTTCATAGACATTTTGAAAGCTGGTATGGTAACACCTTTTATAATATCCATTATACAATAATATCTATCATATCTTCCAAGTTCCAACACATAAAATAGACGCGATAGACCTAAATATACTATAATATGGTTAAATAATTATAAGTTTCAATGTTTAAATAAATACAAGAATACAAACATTTCTATGCGAAATTTGAAGTTATTACTTTATAAAAACAAAAACAAAATTTCCCAGATTAAAATGTTGATATCAATACTTACTGTTATCGATATTTTTCTTTCGATACTAGTTCGGTATCGATATTTTTCTTCCGATACTTTACTTTAGATACCACATCCCTATAATACAGTCACGACCTTAGTTTACTTGGATGACAGCTCAGAAAGTTATTATAAATAGTCCCTAATACATCACTACGCCAACAGCTGACATCTATCACTTTGGATAACTGTAATGAAAACATATGGTAATGTATGAATGTGATAGTTAACCACAGTAATTTAGGCTAATATTATTTATATATTTGTTTGAGATCGGGCACAAAGTGTATTTATCTTTTTATTCCACTTAAAAAAATAGTATTATTCACATCACTTTCACAAAGGGTCTAACAAACATAGCTTCAAAATGGCGACCGACGAATTTAAATCATATGATTGAACGTGACGGAAACAAGTTCTTTACAATGATGCACCCACGCAGTGGATGAAAATATTCTATTCGGTTAAATATTTCGAAATACGATAAAATAGTTATAAAATAATTGATTATAGCCTTTATAAAAAATAAGTATTTTTTCTTTTTCAAGTAAATACGACGCCTGTATTAAAAGGTATTAATGTATGCATTATATTACACATCATAGATAACATTCCAAACTGGAGAATAAGTATTTTTATTTATGATTAAAATATTGTTTCAGATTGGATAAAAAGAAATTATTAAAAGTTATGAAACAGTGTAAGAAAACTTAAGTTTACGTCATTTTTAATGTAAAATATAACATGTAATTAAAAAACTTAACAACTATAACAAAATAGTGATCTTTTACAAGTGTTGACAACCCAAAACCTTAACACATGATTTTTGAACTGTCATCCAGGTAAAAACCTATCATGAACAGACTCTAGACATGACATCCCGGTTCGGCCGCCTGTATGTAGTCTATTCGCCGTTCTGGTGGCATGGAGTGTTGCTACCAGGGTACATACTGTAATTATTGGACGTTGTCTAAACATACCAGCAATAAGATGGTGATAGTGAATAGGGATGTGGTATCGAAAGAAAAGTATCGATACTATACTCATTAAAAGTATCGGAAGAAAAATATCGATATCGTAATAATATCGAAACAAAATTATCGATAACAGTAAGTATCGGTATCAAAATTTTAATCTGGAAAAATGTTTTTTATCTAGTATTAATAATCTCTTACCTGCTTCAGTGTCCACGTGGTCTAACGCGCTAATCTCATGTTGGACTAGACTGCCAACGATAGGGAGGTCAGGGTTCGATCCCAGTTGGGTGCACTGAGGGTGGTTTTCACTAAATGGCTTTCCACTCTTCCACCACGCAAATGTGGGTGCATTTAATCTAAATTAAGCCTTCCTAATCCCTAACCCATTAGTGTAATTAGTAGCCTACATAGGCGTATAACCTGAACAGGTAGCAAGTCGTGTTAAAAAAATCTAAACTTTTGCATCATCATTGTATTTTCATTTTAATTAAACACTGAAAATTATAATGGTTTTTAATAAGCTAAAACAAGGTTTACAAGATGCTTTTTCGCTATCTAACTTCTTTTTTTAAGTACCACATCTTACTACCCGTTTGTACTATACGCTTAAATATTAATTACGCTAATGGGTTAGAAATTTGGAAGGTTGAATTTAGAGGAAGTTAACCCGCATTTGCGTGGAAGGGAGAGTGGAAAACCATTTAGTAAAAACCACCCCCAGCTCACCTGACCGAGATTTGAATCTCGATCTCCCCGTCCTCAGCAGTCTAGCTCAACACGAAACTAGCTCTTTAGCTAACTACGCCAATGAGAGGGTTCCAACTTCTTAAAAATCTTTTGTAATTTACTTTTGTGAGGTGCCATTTTTTTAACTACATTCGTCGTTTATATACTCTATCAAGAGAGATCATTAACTATTGACAAACAATAGAAGAATGGACGCAATGCCTCATCTGCACATAAACGTTTCTGCTTCCTCTGCTTGGAGCATCTTGAGTAGACTGTTTATTGTGATCCTACAAAATCTTCTTTTGTATAAAAAAAAAGTGTTTCTATCGATGCCAATTCGATACCGGAGTGTGAGTACTAATTTCAGTAAAATTATAGGAAAAAAGTATCGAGTACAAAGAAATTAGTATCGAAAGTAAAATACCGATATTAGTAAAGTAGAGATACTTTTTTCACATCCCTAATAGTGAATATGGAGGTGTAGGCCAGTGGGAATCTTAAACCTTGCCTAAGCCCTAATTTACCAACCAATTATTATATATAGCTGTATCTATATCTATATATATATTAGAAAAATAATAAACAATGAGATATATATAGGCCCTATCTCTTTTTTTTTCTAATTTTTTTCTAGTATTTTGGCACCCTATGATTACGAGATAGCTTGGTGTTATTATTTCTAAATTTATATTAAATTTTTAAACATGTTTTTTTCCCACCATCTGAAGCTTTAGACCAATGGTTCTCGAAATCAAATTAGTCGAAGGGTCAGATTTACAAATTTGGGGCGTGTTGCCGGCCACAGCTTAGTTATATTCTAAACGATTGTGTTTTCAACGCGTCTTACTATCTGTCAGGACAGTGCAAATTTTAAATCACGTTAGTGGGTAAGGGACGAGAACGATCTAGTTTAGAAGAAATGCAACCACATTTGAATGAATTGAATGAGAGAAATCGTTTGTAAATCAGGCTGGAATTCAAACCCTGACCTCCCCTAAATCGGTAAATTAGACCATGAAAGCCTGATCCACGTGAACATTAGCTATTTGATGCTATGTATTTAAAATCATTAAGGACTTTGCCTAACCTGTGACGTCATGACAGGTCAAGATAGGATTTTCCTTGTTAATGAATTTACGTTTTATTCAGTGAGTTTTAAAGAAATAACGTTAAAATAAAAACCACCCATTCTTAAATAATTCTAAAAATAATCCTACAGTGTTACGAATTTTTTCTTCCTTGAAGTAGTTTTTTTTATATAAACGTATTTTTTATAAATCTTCTACAGCCTAGACTATTTGACTTATTCACGAAAATGTCCTGTAGGAGTCTTCCTGCCGGGAAGGAGATTAAAAAAGTCAGTGGTAGCAAATGTCTATCTAGAATAAAAAAACAGGAAAATAGTTTTTTAAATCAATTCAATGTTTTCAAAGTGCAAATAGTATAATGACTATGTAAACTTGTCAGATGACGAAGGAAAAGGTTATCACTTATCAGTGGAAAAATAAGAGGTCTCGCGGGCTGAACTGCTCATTTTCTTCCCTCTATTTCTATTTCGTACATTGGTGTCTTAAGAATGATATTGCTTAAGAGTGCTTAGGTACGTCAAGTTAAGATGAGGCCTGTTTCGCAAAATAGCTTCGAAAGCTTCAAGTTGGAAACGTCAGTAATGTATATTTTTTAAAGTATTTAAAACTTATATTCTCCCAGATGGCTATGTGGGCTAGTGAAATACTAGAAATAAATATTAACTAAATTCTGTAAATAAACTTTACTACACTCAAGTATTTAACGTGGTAATAAAAATATTGATATATTTTCCCAGATGCCTATGTGGGCTATTGAAATATTAGAAATAAACATTAACTAAATTCTGTAAATAAACTTTATTACACTCGAATATTTAGAGTGATAGTAAAAATATTGCAGTTTGAAATATTTATGTGTTTTTAATCACTAAAAAAAATTTATGTACACACTAAAATTAAACTTATTTTTGGTGTGCGTATATGACTGCAGGCTGACTAGTGATATTAAAGTATTGCAGACAAGTGGATTGGTCAAATATGTCTCGCGGGCCGGATGTGACCCACTGGCCGCAAGTTTGCGAACCCTGCTTTGAATCCATATATTATGTTAGGTTTAGTTTGTAGGACTAATTTAATTTAGTGAAAGGATGTTTTAGCACTAAGCCTCTAAAATGACATGTCTTATGGACATTTTAAACTATTCTTTTGAGCATCACATCTTACTACCCGTTCGGGTTAATGGTTTTAGAGATTAGGAAGGATATATTTAGAGGAAATGTACCTACATTGGCTTGGAGGGAGAGCGAAAAACCTTTTTGGAAAAACCATCCTCAGTACACCCGGCTGAGATTTGAACCTCAGTCGCCTCGACGAAAAACCTTTTTGGAAAAACCATCCTCAATACACCCGGCTGAGATTTGAACCTCGATCTCCTCGTCATCGGCAGTCTAGTCTACTGCGAGAGTAGCGCTTTAGACCACGTGGCCCCCGAAGCGGGTATTTGAACGTTGATCTAATAAATTATTCTAGCTGGAAGATGGTAGCCGGCGAGTTTACCGACTAGCAATTTTTCGAAATTCAATTATTCGAGGTTTAATTTTTTGAAAACCAATTTTTCGACATAGCAATTTTTCGAAAACATCTTTTTCGAAAATCAATTAGACGAAAATAAATTTTTCGAAAACCAATTTTTCGATCTAGAAATTCTTCGAACGAGAAGTTTTTCGAAAACTTCTTTTTCGAAAATTAATTTACCTCAAATCTGTTTTTCAAAATAAATGTTTCAAAAAGGAGGTTTTCGAAAATAAATTTTTCGAATGATAAGTTCAAAGAGTAATAAAATTCTAGCTTAGGTTAGGTTAGGTGTAATCTTCCCTATGGGGGGGTGAGGGTAGGGGTAGATGATTCCCAGTCCTCGATAAAATAGCTTCCGGAAAACTCGCAGTTCGATACATTGATTTTTCCGAAAAAAAATTAATTTGCAATTCGCAATATTGATTGTTCGAAAAATTCATTTTCGCTTATTTGACTGTCGAACAATTGATTTTCGGTAAATTCACTTCGGGAAATCAATTTTCGGGCAATTGATTTTCGAAAAATGTGATTTCGACAAACATATCGTTCGGAAAATTGATGGTTCAAAAAATTTATTTTCGACAAAATTACTGTCGATGGTTTTGTATTCGGTGAATTGATTTCGATAAATTGATTTTCGAATAACTTACCTTCGAAAAATGTACCTAGACCCCTGGAAGATAAGGTCCTTCATGTAAAAATTGGACTGTATACCCTACTATATCCAGCACATATTACAAGTAATATTTCAATATTCTTGTTATATCTCATAATGATCAGCAAAAGTAAACAAAATGTTATTTTATTTCTAAACATAATTTTAACATTTGAACAAAGGCTATTAGCTTGAAAATGATTGTTCTTTTTTTTTTTCAGGCCCTGAACTGTCTCAGAACACAAGAAGAACAATTTATAGTTGGAAACCTAGTCAATGTCAAGAGTTGTGTAAGACTTCTATCACAATAATTACTCAACGTCTACCAGTGAGGCGAACCATTGCCAGATTCGAAACTGATTTTCAATCAGCGACAAACAAGTTCCTTGACAAGTTTTAATAGGGTATAAGCACGTTATCGTTCTACTTCTGAGAAAACCAGTCTCCTTTATGACTGACCAGAGTTGAAACACAATGTGTACAGTCATTACATTGTAAAAACAAGTAGTCTATATTTATTCTGAGACTGACGAGTCATAATATTGTGTAGAAACGAGATATAAAACTGATATGAAGTTGATGTTGTGCTGACAAAAGACTTTGAATGTCTATTAATATTAAATAGCACCTTTCAAACTCATCCTAGCTCCTCACTAAGGGCTAATTCCAGAAGAGGAATATTTTGATAAATAGTGTCGATTCCAGGAAAGAAAGTAGGACTTTTTTTTTCTTTCTTCCAAATGTTACTTAACTTCGGTGTTTATTTTTTAGTGCCACAGATGTAGGAAAGTGTATACAGCTCTATATTGATTGATATTTAATTCATTGTATCAAGATCTATCCGCCATGGATGACCAGAAGAAGGGAAAGTCCCAGGAACCGGATGGCGCCACCCCTGACGGTATTATAGCCCTCCTCCGCAAGATGAGCATGAGGGACAGGTTCAAGTACCTGGTCAGCAACATCACGGTGGAACCCTTACTGGCCTGCTACATAATGCCGAGCGTTCTGGCCGGGCTCGCCACCCAGAACCTGAACCTCGAGAAGGCGTGCCGCGTCAACCTGAGGTATGATAAGCACGTGTGCGATGCCCTCTCGGCGAGGGAGACCGCCAACTATACGGAGGAAGAGACGCAGGTCCAGCAGCTGGTCGCAGGGATGACCGTCTGGAAGACGATCCTGCAGAGCGCCTTGCCCGCCCTCCTCATGCTGTTCATGGGTGCGTGGACGGACCGGCACGGGTGCCGCAAGCCATGCATGCTCCTACCCATAGTCGGCGAGTTCCTCACTAGTATAGGCCTCATCGTGTGCACCTACTTCTTCGACGAGCTACCAATGGAAGTGGCCGGTGTCGTGGAGGCCTTGTTCCCGGCCCTCACCGGAGGGTGGTTCACAATGTTCATGGCCGTCTTCAGTTACCTCGGCGACGTCACGTCCGTGGAGATGCGAACCCTCCGTATAGGCGTGGTGAACGTGTTCGTCTCCCTCGGCGTCCCTGTGGGGATGGCCCTCAGCGGGGTGCTCTACAGGCAGATAGGGTTCTACGGTATCTTCTCCATCTCGGCGGTGATGTACGTCATCGCGTTCCTGTACGGCCTGTTCGTGCTGAAGGAGGAGAAGAAACCACGGCCGGAGGCCAAGAAGATGCAGGACCAGACGTGTTGGTTCCTCAGGGACTTCTTCGACTGGAAGCACATCACCGAGACGTTCAAGGTGGCGTTCAAGCACGGCAAGGACCAGAGACGGATGAGGGTCATCATGCTCATGGTGGCATGTATGGTCATCATCGGACCCATGCACGGTGAGTACAGACACTCTCATGGTGGAGGTTCCAGGGTTCCATTCCCGGTGGTAGTTTACTGGCATCCTTGCACACAGGAAATAATATCTACACTAAATACCATCTCTGAGGTAACTGCAGGTATCATGGAGGAAAAATTTACCTTCACTCTCTCTCGGTTAACTGTTGCCAAATCTCCTCGCTCAGTTATGTCTGGAGGTGGTGTGTTGGGGTAGGAAGGAGCTACTGGGAAAATCGACGAGCCAGTGTTGCAAAATTTATCTTATATTTAATTGAAGATTTACCGCACGAAAACAAGAGAACAACAAAGCTGCTCCCCAATAGTAAGCATGCAGTTCCCTCGGAGATGATATCCAGTTTAGTATGTGAAAAATCACCTGTCAATTTTCTTGCAAAAGGTTTGTAGACCCTAATTTTTATAGGAGGCCCACTTTGGGCCACCAACATTGATTAAAAGTCACTAAAACTTGGCGTTCTAGGAATATGTCTAATTTGATTCACTAGTTATAGAGTTCATAAAAAAAATTATCAAAAGCTTTTAATAATACTTTCATATTATGGATTATTCTATAATTTATCTTTAAAATATTAATAAAATTGGCTGCCAATGTAAATAAAATTGTCTTCCCCCCTCCCCCTACTATTGTGGCAACATGAGTTACAAGTTTTTAGTTTAAAGGGTTTATATAAAAATCAGACTGTAGTAAAAAAAAAAGCCCAGTGATTGTTTAAACATTTTGTGATCTTTTTGTGCGACTCTACAGCTTAAGACGTTTTTGTAAAGACTTAAACGAGTTTTTTATGACATCGGAAAAACTGTCTTACTAGCGTCATAAATAAAGTGCGACTCTTTATGATACCATTCATACATTCACCCACAGAAGAAAACTACTATACATAATTTTTCTATGGATTGCGGCTTCACTATTTTTTTAGCACCGCGTCTTAGTAACCGTTCGGGTTATGCTCTTATTTACTAATAAAACTAATGGTTTTAAGGATTAGGAAGGCTATATTTATGGGAAGTGTATCCACATTTGCGTGGAGGGAGAATGGAAAACCATTTGTGAAAAATCCACCATCAATACACCCGACCGGGATTCGAACTTTGATCTCCCCGTCATCGGCAGTCTAGTCCACTGCCAGAGTAGCGCCTTAGACCATGTTGCCACCGAAGCGGGTTCCTTCGCTATTATGGCAGGTCAGTGTTCAGCAACTGGTAGATCATGATCGACAGGTCTATCTCGCAAAATGTTTAAGTCGACCGTCATAAAAAGTCGATCTTAGTATTTTAAACTCGCAAATATATCAAGTACTTTCTAATAATATTTTGAGTTTTACTAAAACTACTTGATTAGTCATAGTAATCAGTAATGCTTCATGAAATTTAAAAAGCTTAAGGTGGAAGTGTAGGGAACGTGAGTTAAGTGTACAATTTTTGCAGTTTTTTTTATATCAAAACAATTTATATTGCCAAAATAAACCAAATAATGCTCCATTTAAAACATAAGAGTTTAATTTTCTTCACATGGTGATAACAACAGTTGTTGAATATCTGTCAAGGATGTCCTGGAATTTAATTAAAACTTTTTCTCTTCATTATAAAAAGTTACTCATCTAGTGCTGCTATGTTCATGACAGATATTCAATAACTGTTGATATCACCATGTGAATAAAATTAAACCATTTGTTTCCACTGGAACAATTTTTTTTTTATTTTGGCAATACAAATTGTTTATATGTAAAAACTGTAAAAACACTACCCTTTTCTTACGTCCCCTAAACTCCCACCTTGATATGGAAAATGTACACTTTAATTTATTCTATTTTTTTTCTATAAAAGTGGTGATGTAAGTATTTGAGAAAAGATTGAATCCAAGTAAAATATATTATATGCTTGGACAAAAATGAAATCAAATGTAGAATGTAGAATATATGGGTAACCGCGAGACCCTTGATAAGATTATAAGTTGATCTGGACCCAAAAAGATTGCTGACCAAGGGCGTATTGATCTAGGTTTTCTAGGGAGAAAATTCTACTATACCCTTAGCAAATGGAAGTTTTCTCTAGGTATATATGAGCCCCCCCCGAAGGGAGCCCATCAAATTCCATGGGGGGAATCGGACCACCCACCCTTTCTACGCCCTTGTTGCCGACCCTTGGTGTAGGTAAACCTGGATAGCCCAGAAGGATATTAAGACGCAGTGCAAATAGTATTTTTATGCAGGAGGTTGTTGTGTATTTGGGAGAACCAGTGACTGAATTTGGTACAAGCTATTTTCATTTTTAGATGTTTACCACAAAGCAAATCAACTTAGTTCCTTTCAAAATACAATTTATAAATAAACCTTTTAACATCATTTTAATAAAAGTACACTTTCACAACCATCCGTATTATGCCACTGGGATTCCCCTCCATTAGTTCACCCGCGGGTGGATATTCTTCCTTAAGAGACAAGTTCTCTAGAAAGTTGAGACTTATTTCCTACTTATGCGCACATTCTATCTTCTCACTCACGATATAATGATTTTCTTAAGTCTCAAACGAACCATGGACTGAGACGATTTGAATTTCTCTTATTTTTGTTTCGTGAGGACACGAATACCTCTAAGGTTGTTACATCGTAGATCAGTGAGACGAGCTGCAGACGTTTAAAAATCCCGCATTATTTAAGAATGTGTTTGATATTTTAAAATATTGTTTTCAACTAAATGTAGACGGAAATTATCAGCGAGTTTCTGACCGGTTAAAAAGTTTTTTTAGAAAAATTCAACCACGCTATACGCGAAAATTTGTACGTATGAGTAGAAGGTTAGAAATCTGGATCTAACCTTCCTTCCTCTATCGAATAAAGTCATGTTTTGTTAAGGTCACAACAGAACATTTTGAGAAAAAAGTGGGATTGTTTAGTAGAGTGTATGTAAATTATCACACATTAAAAAAATATTACACTTTTTTTTAACAATTTAAACTTTATAACTGTTCAGAATTTTGGTCTACATTTTGATGTGAACGAAATTTTAAATTATCAAATAACTTAATAAATAATCCGTGATTTCTGAACCTCTGAAACGCGTCTCAGTGATCTCCCAAGTATGTACATTGCATCCTCATGAAAAACGAAACGGGTATATTTATTTCCCTTGTTAGACTGATTTTTTTCTGCATGCTACAAACTACCCTTAACATTTTTAGCACCGCATCTTACTACCCATTCGGGTTACACGCCTATGTAGTAATTAGGCTAATGATTTTAGGGATTAGCAAGATTATATTTATAGGAAGTGTACCCACATTTGCATGGGGGTAGAGTGTAAAACTATTTAATAAAAAACTAAATACCCGACTGAGATTTAAACCTCGACCTCCCCGTCATCAGCAGTCTATATTATTGCGAGAGTAGCTTGCTAGATCTTGTGGCCACCGAAGTAGGTAATTGTCCTTACTAAGCAATAATTAATCTCGTAATAATGACTGGTATCTAAGGACCTTTCAGAAACAAATCAGACCCCCTACCAAGAAAATCTACTTTTCCTTTTCCCTATTTGTCCCCAAGTAAAAAAAAAAAAAAGAAAAACAATTAGCAGTTTTGAGTTTTAGTATTGATTTCAAACATTGTTTGTAAAATGTAGAAGAGAGACAGGCATGAATAGTCCAATATTCATAGGAAGGGCCTTATCTATAAAAGCTACTAGAGGTACTTTCAAGTGTTCATAAGTTAAATCACATAATCTGCTGCTGCCAAATTGATAGAATACCTATAAAATAACAATAAAAGGTTTGTATTTTCTGAAAGTTGTTTCAAATGTACTTTCGTTAGAGAGTCAAGATTTAGATTGCGTGTAAAACTTATACATACATATTATATATATTAGGAAATAGAGAAACTATTTATTTAAGTTTTATTATTTCATAGCAAATAAGTTGACCTAAACATTTCCAATCAATTATGTATGTTTCTCGTTACAGTCTATAAAACTTTATAAGATATGTATAATATGGTTAAATCAAATATAGCTTGAGTATATTTAACCATTAAGGTGGTAGATTAGGGATCTAAAGTTAAAGGAAGTCTTTTTGAAGTTTTAAAGCTAAACTTTTTATTTGTCAAAGTAAGTAAAATATTTTTCCAGCAGAAACAGAGTTTAATTTTCTTCACGTGGTGATAGCAATATTTATTGAATATTTGTTAAGACTGTCCTTGAATTTAATGACCACATTTTATATTGAATTAAAAAGTGTCTCATTTAATGCTACTATGCTCATTACAGATATTCAACAAAATGTTGATATCACCAGGTGAAGAAAATTTAATTCTATGTTTCTACTGGAGAAATATTTTATTGATTTTTGTCGAAAAAATTATTTTCTATAAAAAAAAACTATAAAATTACTGGTTTTTCCTCGCGTTCCCTTCACTCCCACCTTAATGTGGTTTAGTTGTGTTTGAACTCATCGTTCTACTAACACATAATGAATTATATCCAATACAATTAGTAGTTGTGTAGAAGTAGATTAGATTACTTTAAACCTTGAAATGATACCTTGCGAAACTCTCCCAATCAATTGTAAACACAACATCAAACAATCAAATAAAGCACAAAATATTATTTATTTTCAAACTAGCGTTTATTTATTTTCTTTGAGAAGGTAAAGCAATCAGGGAAATACATGGGTGACCTTGGCGTTAGCAGGAATATTCCCAGACTGGCACAAACCATTCTATTGTGACGAGGATGGAAAATAAAACGATCTCCACAAACAATTGAACAGCTCGCGCCGCATAAGATCAACAAATCAAAGTTTTCTTTTTCAGTCTAGTTCAGTAGCGTAGTATCGAGAATGACTGTTCCAAAGGCATGTATTTAATTTATTTGGTATATCATTTTTAACGCTGCATCTTACTACCCGTTCAAATTATACAATTATTTACTAATTACACTAATGGTTTTAAGGATTAAGACGATTAAATTTAGACGAAGTGTACCTGCATTTGCTTGAAGGGGAAGTCTAAAATCTTTTTGGAAAAAACCTCATTACACCCGACCAAGATTCGAACCTGGATCTCCCCATCATCGGCAGTCTAGTCTACTGCGAGAATTGTGCGTTAGCCCATGCGACCACCAAAGCAGTTATTTGCGGTATTTAAAGTGTACTTTCTGAACTGACTAATTATATCAGTACATGACTTATAAACTGACTTAGGTTAATTCTAGATCAACACATTTCGGTCTTATAATGTTCTAAAGGCGTCATTCTCAAAATAGATTTGAATATCGATGATGGGTAGAGCGGGGTTCAAATCCTAGTCGACCGTACTCATGGTGGTTTTCTACAAATTGAAATTTGTTCATTCTCTCTCCAAACAATAGCGGGTGCACTTCTTTTAAACAGCCTCTCTCGTCCTTACCCCTTAGTTTAAGACCTGTGTTAAAACGCACTAATTAAAACAATATTTAGAGGTCAGGACATTTATGTGAAGCAGGTGTGGGTAGAAATAGTTTGGAGTGTGTGTATGTGTGTGTGTGGCGCACATTAGTCTGGATAAAACAATTAGTAGCAACGTTGCAACATGTTGCTCTTTCAGGCATGCTATGAGGAGAACTCGAGTAATGTATGTGGAAACGTTATTCTTGTCATTTCTAAACTTTATCCGTTTCGCGGTATGCGACCCATAAGGCTAGTTATACTCGGATCAACATAAGAAGCGCTGGATGAGACCTACATCTAGATTATAGTTGGATCGACACAGGAAGCACTAGATGAGACCAAACATGTATGTCTATATTACAGTTAGATCAACAAAAGGGGCGCTGGATGAGACTTAAAACCTCTAAATTATAGTCATATAAACATATGGAGTGTTGGATGAGACCTAATAGTCTATATTATAGTCGGATTGACATAGAGAGTGTGGTGTGTGATCTATAGACGAATTATATTCGGATTGACATAGGAAATGTTGTATGAGAAATAAAAGTAAAGTAGACACTATTGACATAAGCTTACCAAGTCTTTATTTTACATCTGTAGAAAGTGACCTTTTATTTTACGGATATGCTTTACTTTTATTTAGCACCACGTCTTACTACCTTGGCCGGTTATATGCTTATGTTCTAATCTCACTTGTGGTTTTAGGGCTTAAGAAGACTATATTTAGACGAAGTGAGCCCGTATTTGCATGGAGGGAGAGTGGAAAACATTTTTTTGAAAAACCACCCTTAGTACAGCCGACCGAGATTCGAACATCAATCTCCCCATCATTTGCAGTCTAATCTAACATGAGAGTAGCGCGTTAGAACATGCGGCTACGAAAGCGAGTGATGATTTACTACTGTAGGATTTTGGTAGAAATAAATTTTGCAAAATACCAACATTCTGTTTTACGGCCAACGTTGATTAGATTTTACCATATTATTATTATTATTATTATTATTATTATTATTAATATTATTATTATTATTATTTTATAGGTAATGATAATATCCATCAAAAGTTACAGTTTAAGATCACATGACTTGACGTATGAATGCGTGAAAATAAATCTAGTAACTTTTCTCTTTGTCAGATAGGTTCTTCCTATGAAAATTGGACTGTATAGATTCGGGCTACCCACATATTTACACTAATGGGATAGGGATGAATAATGGAGAATGTTTAATAAATGTGCCCACATTCACGTAGAGGAAAATGGGCACTCATTTAAGAAAACCAACTCAGGACACTCAGCCGGGATTCAAACCCCAATTCTCCCATCACCTACAAACCAGACCAGACGAGACTCACGCATTAGTTCGTGCACCTACAGATGCGGGTACATAACAATATGTCCTTAGCTCATACGAAAGCGCTTCTGCATACCGAGTTAAGGGTATAGAGTTTGATTCCAGTCATCAACAGAACATTTTATAATCGAAGGAATTGGGGTTTTTCCCCTTGACAGTGAAGAGTTATTGGCACCTGGGAGGGTGGATGTTGTGTCTAGTCTGCAAATATTGTGCTGGTGTAATCAGTTGTTTCAGACCAAGGGTGGTTTTTCGTTAATGGTTTCCCAGTCTCATCTTCAAGAAAATGCAGGTACCTTTCCTCTCCAAACTATACATTTCCAGTCCCTTCCCTATTAAAAAAACTCCGTGGCGTCAACCCGCAGTCAAGCAGTGCCATACGAGTGGCCGCCATATGTTGGTGAAGATAGTGCCAACTTATCCCGTTAAAGGGTGTCATATGGTCAGCACAATGGACCCTTTGGCCGTTAAACTCAGTTTTCTAGAGCATAGCCGCTACTTCTTCAT
The DNA here is from genome assembly GCA_902151455.1 of Timema bartmani. Classification (NCBI taxonomy): domain Eukaryota; kingdom Metazoa; phylum Arthropoda; class Insecta; order Phasmatodea; family Timematidae; genus Timema; species Timema bartmani. The sequence continues at coordinate 371,839 of CABFWB010000191.1, forward strand.
TCAAGTAACTCCTCATTTGTCCTCATGAGGCTGAGTTGACCCCGTTACAGATCCATTGCTTCACCAAAAAAATCTGGAAGTGCAGGGGATCAAAACCGGGACTTCTAAATGTGTAGCCAGGAACTCTGACCACTATACCAGAGTGTAATTAAATGTGGGTGGACCGAACGGGTAGTAAAACCTGTTGCAAAAAAAAAAGTTGGTCCAGAAGGTTATTATGGTTGTGCGAAGCTTTGGAAACGCCGAAATAAAAGCCTAAGTATCCTTTGCTTCGGGTCCGGTGGGGGCTCCTAAATGGTTTTCCACTCTCCCTCTATACAAATGCGGATTCACTTCCTCTAAATTCAACCTTCACAATTCCTAATCTATTAGCGTAATAAATACTTGTGCGTGTAAACCGAACAGGTGCTAAATAAAAAAATATTATAGCAGCTACAAAAACAGTATTTTAAAACAAATTAAATGACAACGTAAGCAGAGATAAATTCAGATACGTTAGCATGAAATATAATATTGTGATTTTTTTTATCTAGGTGTCATTAATGGATCATTTAAAAATCAAGAAGAATAGTTAGATTAGACTGCCGATGACGGGGAAATTGAGGTTTGAATCTCGATAGGGTGTACCGAGGGTATATGAAAACTCCAAATACCAAGTTTTAGCCCAATCGGTAAAATAGTTTCAGCTCTAGCCCGGGGTACAAGCAGACAGACTAAATCGCGAAAACAACTTTTTCTGTTTCAGGGGGTCATGAAACGTCGACTTTTTTTTTTTTATCAAAATCTTGAGTTCGATTTTTTTACGATCACAATACAAACTTTCTCTCCGAGGTGTCGAGAGAAAATAAAATAGATTCGAAATAATTGGGCAGATCCTCGGTATTTAAGCTTTCATTTGTTTATTTTTACTGATTAAAGTAACACTAAATACAGAGCACATTGGTTCTGTCTATGAGAGATACGTGATAGTTGTCTCTAGAAATGAGCGACATAGTTCTTCTCACGTCGATCCAACTATAGTCCTATGTTTGACGATAAACAAAACTTGATAGTTTGTTTTCTCGCCGAGTTATTCGACACGCTGTTGTCATCAGAAGGTTCGCGTTAGTTCCTTGTTTAGGTTAGCTTCTCGCCGCACCGGTGTCCACGTGGTTTAAGACGCCATGCTCTCCCACTGAACAAGGTCACAAACCCACTTCGGTGGCCGCTTGGTCTAACTCGCTACTATCACAGCAGATCAGACTGCCGATGACGAGGAGATCGAGGTTCGAATCTCGGTCGGGTGTACTGAGGGTGGGTTTCCAAAATGGTTTTCCACTCTCCCTCCATGCAAATGCAGGTATACTTCCTTTAAAATATAACCTTCGTAATCCCTAAAACTATTAGCATAATTATTGGTACATAGGTGTATAGCCCGAACGTGTTGTAAAACATGGTGATATAAAAAATTCACCGTTGACGAGGAGGCCGCAATTCGAATCCCCGTCTGGGTGCCCTGGAAGTGTTTTATTCACGTGTGATTTATCGCCGGGAGCGTTCACATTTCACCTGTCTAGGTTGACGACGGTGCGTTGGTGGGCACGTGGACTAAGATGTATGGCTCATCTAATTTGGTTGACTGGCAACGGTTAGGTCAGGGTTCGAATCTCAACTGGGTGTAATGAGAGAGATGTTATCTAATGGTTTACCCCTCTCTCTCTCCACGCTATTGTGTTTACTTCTCTTCTAAATTATACCTCCTTCAATTACACACTTTTAGCACTATTAGTGTATTTTTCCCAATACGTCTTACTACCCATTCAGATTATAAGCATACATCAATTACGCTAATGTGATAGGGATAAGTAAGGAAAATTTTTTTTTGAGAAATGTATTTGCATTTAAGTGGATGAGAGAGGAAGAAAATATTTAGGAAAAATCCACCCTCAATACACTCGACCATGAATCGAATCCCGACCTCCCCACCAACAGCAATCCAATTTATTGCGATAGTGACGCCTTAGACCATACTGTCACCGATGCGTGTTATAGTGTAATTAATATTATTGTACCCACTTCTATGGTCAAATGATCTAAGGTGTCACGTTCGCAATAAATTTAAATGCCGATTACGGGGATATCGGAATTAGAATCACAGTCAGGTGTACCCAAGGATGATTTTTTTTCCTGTGTGATTTTCACTCTCCCTTCACGCAAATATGGGTGCGCTTCCTCTAAATTCAAACCTCCTTATCTCTAGCACATTAGCGTGATTAAGACATGTGCGTACAACCCAAACGGATAGTAAGATGCGGTATTGTTTCTCGGATGGGTAGTAAGGCCGTACCATCGCACGCAAGGGGAGAGGGGGAAAAACAACGCCTGTTTTGTTTGTTTGTTTGTTTGAGTAGCGACTATTTCCGTGTCGAGTGTGTCCAAAGAGTTTCCGGTCGGTCTCGTTACCGATGCTGGTGTTGTGATAGCCTCGGCATCGTTCCAGATCATGGGAGGATATATCACCGTCACCTATCACAACTAGAATAGGATGGCGGCGGGCAGGACTCGTTACAAACGGAAATTACGATGGGAGTAAGGACGACCTCACTTTCAACATAATTATAAACACGATTGTTCAACGAGTGATTTAATCTATAAACGTCACTCTTAATTATGTTTACTTATTCGTTCTAAATTATTTAGCTCTGTGGTATCAGCCCCATGGTGTAGTGGTCAGTGCACCTGGCTACGAGCCCAGGGGTCCCGGGTTCGATTTCTAACTGGTACTTTGGGTGTTCTCCCCGAAAGGGAAATTACCCCAACGGTCACCATGATTTGGTTAGTTAGGTTAAGTTAGGTTTAAGTGGTTCCACAGTTTCCACACCATCATACCCACTATTACCATCATCTCATCTCATCGGGACATAGAAAGAGCCTCCACGGAAAGTATGTACGATTAGTACGTTGGGGCGACCCCTGGACAGCGGTACATTAGTACTGACTAATCTTTCCACAAACTGGGTTACGATTGAAGTAACTCAGAGTCACAATATTATATTACCTTTGTAGTCAGAGTTTCTGGCTACAGATCCAAAGGTCCTAGGATCGATCCCCGGCACTTCCAGATTTTGTGTGTCCAAAACGGAGTCAAACTCGGACCCCTTGAGAACAAATGAGGAGGCACTTGAAAGAAAAAGTAGTGGCTCCGGACTAGGAAACTAATATAAACAGCCGGAGGGTTCATTGTGCTGACCACATGATGCCCTCTCTCCACGAATGTTGGCACTGTCTTTGCCAACAGACGGTGGCCGCTCGGTCGGTCTGTACGTCTCGCTTTGAGGCTGACGCCATGGAGTTAATTGGGGGTATTTAACGTTCACTTTCTGAACCGACTGATTATATCTCCATACGACTTGTAAACTAGCTTAAATCTAGAACAGACACAACATCCAGTCCCCCAACCATTAATTCATCAGCGTGAAAGGAAATACCCACAATTCACCAATAATTATTTTCCTTGCCATGCCGGGAATGGAACCAGGGACTCTTAACTCAGTAGGCAGACACGCTACCGACTGAGTTAAGGAGTCGGATTGTTCTAAATTGTTTGATATATTATGCGGTTGTATCAAAGAAATGGTCATAAACTTAAACAGAGCGTGTTCATACGTCAAGTGTAATGTGCAGTCGTCACGTTTGATATAAATTATCAAGAACATTAATAATAAAGTAAAATGTTATCTATGTTGGCCAAAAAAAAAAGTTATTTTTTAAGTTCCTTCCTATTAAAATTGGACTGTAGTTGTGATACTATCAGCGCATTTGACTCTGAACAGAAAGATCGGGTTTATTTCTCGAGTTTGGTGAACTGAGGATCTTATTTAATTGCGGTATTTAAGTGTACTTTCTAAGGTTCAAACGTTTTGTAATTTTTGTGCAAATATACTTCTACAAGACTTTTCTTTTAGATTACTCAACAACTTTTTTTTATGAAATCAATAGCCCTTTCTTAATACCGCCTTTAATTTCACTGACTATAGAAATTTAATATATAAAATTGTGACTTAGCTATTTATTTTATCACCGCGTCTTGATACCCGTTCGTGTTATACGCGTATGTATCAATTATTACGCTAGTGATTTTATGTATTAATAAGGCTATATTCAGAAGAGGTGTACCAGCATTTGCGTGGAGGGAGAGTGGAAAATCATTTAGGGGAAAACCACCCTTAGTACACCCGACCGAGATTCACGCTTTCAAATTGTTTTAATATTTGTGAAAACCGCTTCGGTGGCCGCATGGACTTAGATGCTACTCTCGCAGTAGACTAGACTAGGCTACCGATGATGGGTAGATCGGGGTTCGAGTCTCAGGCGGGTGTAGGACTACTTTAGGTGGTTTTTTCCTAAATTATTTTCTGCCCTCCACGCAAATGATGGTACACTTACTGTAAATATAACCTCCCTAATCTCTAAAACAATTAGCGTTCATTAGTACATAAGCATACAACGGGTAGTAAGATATGATGCTAAAAAAAAAATTGGAAAAACCGGTTTAACAGAACACCGGAGATCACTGTCAAACTTTAGATTCCAAACAGATAGATAATTATAATATTATTGGCGAAATGAACCGGGCGTTTCGTAACACGTCGAAAGCAAAGCCCGAGGGTATTGTGTAAAGTAGGCCAAACTTTGCACAAGCACTAATCTGCGCGGGTTGAAATCCGCGGGCGAGGCGAACTAAGCCTCAGTCAAGCCTTCAAGCCACTGCACGAGGTCATGGAACAATTCATTTGCATGTAATGGTCGGTGTTATAGACTTGGCCGGGCCGAGTCCGAAGCATGTACCACGATCTGCAAGTCATTCATTCGTACAAACCCTGCCTGATTCATGGTAGATAAAATGATTGGATTTAGTTCGATCAAAAGTTGGACTTTCGTATAGAAAAGTCGGCAAATTAATTAGTATAAGTTAAAAAATGGTAATAAATCAACTTTTATTTAAGTGGTATGTTGCAAAAAAAATTACTGCTAAACTTTTCATATAGTAAAAAACTAAAAAGTAGGAGGTTAAAAATATCTAATTTTCTTTTGTATTTTAACTATTTTTAAATACTGGATTTAGCTTTGGTTACAGGTGTCCTTTGGTTAAGGGAAATATATTTATTATTGGAATGTTGCTAAGGGAGCCGCCTCGGTAAGCTAGAAATTTCCCCCAAGACGTACAGCTCTAACGCAATATTTCACGTTATTTCAAAATATAGCTAACGCCAAAATGAAGTCGAAAGATTCCAACAAGGCACTTTTTCCTTTTCAGCCCTATAGTTTTACTTTAATTAATAGAAAAAAGTGTAAGCGTTGTTTATGGAGCTTTGAGACTAGGCTCTAACAAATGAAGTAATTATTTGATAGGCTCACAACAGGAAATTTTAATATATTTGAGAACTAGCAGCGAGCTTTCCGCTTTACCCTAAGATAAAAAGTTTCGTAGGTCTCATTCCCCCCTTTCTTAGTGACGTGACAAAGTGCGGTTGCATGTGAAGGAGAAAAGAGAGTATAAGCCTAGACAGAATATAGTCGTTTCAGAGAACTACACAGATCATTGTATTTTAAGCCATGTGGCCTGACAGAGAATGAAACTTTCTCTTTAACCGCAGCGTCCACCTTGTTTTTTTATTTATCTAGCACCGCGTCTTACTACTCGCTCTGGTTATAATCTTGAGTACTAATTACGCTAATGGATTAGGAATTGGGAAGGTTGAAATTTAAAGGGAGATGACCCGCATTTGCGTGTAGGTAGAGTGGAGGCCCATTTGGGAAAAGCCACCCTCAGTTCACCCGAGCGAGATTCGAATCTCGATCTTCCCATCCTCGGCAGTCTAGCTCAACACGAAACGAAATTTTGTGAAAATATTAAATTTCGTTTTATTCTTCCCATGTATTATTAATTTAAAAATGCTAAAATTTACTTTAAATTATTATGTTCTAATGTTTGGTAAACACACGTGTTTGTGTCTGTATGCCTTCGTGTAGCACGGTCAGGCTGTGGGTCGTGTGGTTAGGAAGGTGGACTTCTATCTTTGGGTTAGGCGAGGACTTGGTTCGATTACGGGTGACGGTGTCTTGCTAACTGGTTCTGTACGGTACAATAATTGTCATATGAAGTGCCTTTTAGAAAACACAATCGTATTTTTCCCGTCAAAATTAATAAAATGTTACTAGCATTTTATTATTGCTAGGTATTGATAATATAATTATATAAAAAATTACATCTATATAATAACACGAGTATGAATCTATGAAAGCAGAAATGTATCTGAATTTGCGCGGAAGGATATTGGGAAAGTATTTAGAAAAAACTTCCCTTAATACAACCCGCATCGTTGGTCAAATGGTCTAAGGCAGAGTTTTTCAAACTGTGTTGCGTGAGCCATCTCAGGCTCGGTGAGGCGATTATAGAATATTATTTATTTGTCGTTAACACTATCAACTATAAAATAGCATCAGTAATTAGGATTGGTAATTTTTTCCAATTTGAACAAGGTAGATTTTCCAAAGATGTAATCAGAACAGTTGATGTTTTCAATTTTTTTTAGTACTTTTATATTTGTAAAATTTAACTTAAAATTAGTGTATAACTTGTATGAGGGCATCAAAATGTATTTTTTTCTGGAGCAAGGGCTACACCGATCTAAAAATATTGGGGAGCCCTAAGGTGTAAGATGCTGCTGACAAGGGAGGTCAAGGCTCGAATCTCGGTTGGGTCTACCTGAAGGTGTTTTTTTATCTAAATGGTTTACCACTCTCTTTCTCTTTACACGCGAATGCGGGTACACTCCAACTAAATTCAACCTTATTTTGATCCCTAAAACATTAGCGTAATTATTACATAGGCGTACAGCCCGAGTGGGTAGCAAGACGTGGTGATTAAAAAAAAGTTATACACGAAACCGGGATCCAAACCCCGATCTCTTCAACACCGGAAATCCAACTCGCTTAAGATAGGGATTTAAGGCATACTTTTGCAAGTGCGGCAATGAATTTCTCAGTTCCTAATACCATAGAGCAGGGGTTCCAAAACTATGCGTCGCGACGTCCTGGGGCGTCGAGACTATAAGCAAAAACTAAAACTTATAATGTATAGTTAAATGCAACATGCAAATTTTCAATACGTGCGCTCGTACATTTTTTAAAGATTGGAATAAATCATACAAGAAAACACATAATGTTTTATAATATAAATGACAAATTTTTTTAATGCCACCAAATCAAATTTGGGCACTTTAAAAAAAAAATTGGGTACAAGGGCATCGCACGGAAAATCTGACATGTGAAGGGCGGCGCGGTCTCAAAAAGTTTGGGATCCCCTGCCATAGAGTAAATAAATAATTATTCTCATCTCCTCTCAGGGGACTTCTAGAGCCCCACCCTCGTCCCTAAAATTAATTTATGGGCACGGCCTTGCTTGTAGGACAACAAAGGTTACCTCCATGGTGAGTTTGATGTGTATGAGTGATTATCTTGTTAACTCTAAACGTGAACACCGGGAGAAACGACCTTTAATTGGAAGGACCCTGGTTTATCCCAGGCTCTATTATGTATGTTATGAAAGTATTGTCATCAGCGAGCATCCAAGGTCACCACCTTACGTTGAAGCTTGATAAAAATGTGTTGCGAGTAGTGTTAGACGACACTTAAAGCGTTCATCACTCACCTCTCCTCCGTAAACACAAGGCCTTAAGGCGGCCGCCTAGGTCAGCGAGAAAGTTTCAATCACTGTCAGGCTACACGGTTTAAAATACAACGATCTATGTCGTTTTCTGGAACTACTTATCTATTCTGTCTGTCCCTTTCGCCCTTCACATACAACCAATCTATGGCATGTCAATAAGAAAGAAAACTATGAAACTTCTTATCTCAATGTGAAGAGGAAAGCTCTCTGTTAGTTCTCAAATATCTTAAAAATTTTCTGTTTTGAGCCTATAGCAAATTTTGGTACTGTGTTTGTTAGAGGAAAACTAAATCTAGAGCCCTTTTTCATTAAGTCTAGTTTCATAGTTCCGTGAATATGCTTATAAAGTCGTTGAATATGAACACATTTTCACATATTTATTTCTATTGATAAAACACAATATTAATTAGGGTTGTTAAGAAAAAGGAGCTCTTGTGGAATCTTTCGACTTTCGGCCAAACTAAATATAATATTACTCAAATAAATATACATTTAATTAAATTTTCTCAACAATGTCTTGAATATCTGTCATGAATATAGTGAAACTTAATGATAATATTGATGGATTGAAAAATGACACATTAACACGGTAATCGAACACGGGACATTTGGCTTGGTGCACAAATGCTCCACTACTGAGCTATCCAGGGTTCGTCTTCCGTGTTTAATTAGAAGCTTTTTAAATGAAGAGGAAAAACTACCATCAAGTTCTACGACACCCATGGCAGATACTCAAGAACTGTTGAGATGTATAGAAAAATAAAATAAATGTATTCACTGAAGAAATATTTCATTTTGTTTGGCCACATAAATATTATTGGTATAAATACTAAAGGTGCACATATGTCAGTATTCCATTGAGTAGTCTCATTTATACATTATTATTACTAGGTGTTCTATCTTACGACAGGTCCATTCCTTTTGTCAGTTAACTTAGACCACCAATGCGCCCTGTCCTCTGCCTTCTCCTTCAGCTCCCAGAATTATATTCTTTCCTTCAAGTCATCCAATATTTGAATCCTCCTTACTAAGCTCCTCTTTTCCTCAACTTTATTGCAGTGATATTAAACATTGGGTCCACGTACCCCGGTGGTACGTGAAGACATCTTAGGGGTATTTAAAATTTAAATGTATCTACATAAACATAAAAATAATAGCACCCCTCTTTAGGAGATTGTAAAGACTGACGGAAATTTGAATACATGTGATTATAAGCATATTTCTGAGGTTAGGCTGGAATTATTTTAACCTTTTATTTTTCTCTCTCTCTCTCTAATGATCTCGAAGAAACTTCGCGAACTGCACTCACGTCTCTAATCATTGTGACCCACTCACGCGCGCCATTGTTCGTGACGTCAGCTCTCGTCTGGGGAGATACAGAAGTCTCGTACTTACTAATCCATTCCTCGGTAACTTTGGTGTTTTCCATGAGCGTTGATATGTGGGCTAGGGGGAGGGGTTAAGGGGGGTAACAACCACCTGGACATTTTTGAACCATCCACCTCCTGGAAATGGCCGTAACCCCCCAGCCCCTCTGTAAACAGTTTGACCCCCCCTGTAAATGGTTGAATCCCCTCATATAAATTGTTGAACCCCCTCATATAAATTGTTGAACCCCCTCACGTAAATTGTTGGACCCCACCCCAGCGCTTATAAATTGTTGAACCCTCATTGTAAAGTGTTGAACCCCCTCATGTAAATGGTTGAACAATCATTGTAAATTGTTGAACCCTCTCATGTAAATTGTTGAACCCTCACTGTAAATTGTTGAACCCTACCCCAGCACTTATAAATTGTTGAACCCTCATTGTAAAGTGTTGAACCCCCTCATGTAAATGGTTGAACCCTCAGTGTAAATTATTGAACCCTCAATGTAAATTGTTGAATCCTCATTGTAAATTGTTGAACCCCCTCATGTAAATGGTTGAACCCTCATTGTAAATTGTTGAACCCCCTCATGTAAATTGTTGAATCCTCATTGTAAATTGTTGAACCCTCACTGTAAATTCTTGGACCCCACCCCATCGCTTATAAATTGTTGAACCCTCATTGTAAATTGTTGAGCCCTCTCCTGTAAATTGTTGAACCCATCGCCTAGAAATGGCTGTAACCCTAGGCCCCCGTGAAAAATGTTAGACCCCCTTTGGAAGTGATCTACTCCTAAAATTGGGGGTTCCGAACATGCGGATAGAAACTAAATAAGATTGATTTTTTAATAAATATACATAAGCCCGTTAGGGCTTTACACTTACATACTAAGTATGCTAATGTGTTAGGGGTGAGGAAGGTTGAATTTTAGAAAAATGTATCAGCATTTTTGTGAAGGGATAGTGGAAAATCATTTAGGAAAAACTACCCTCAGTGCACCCATCCGGGATTCAAACCCCGATCTCACTGTCATCGGCAGTCTAGTCTACTGCGAGAGTGACGCCTATAAACTAGGGGTCTGCAACCGGTCGATCTCGTGGCAATTTTCATTATATCACGTAATAAAACCACATGGTCATTATAGTTCGATATTTGAGTCTTTTAAACTCGCACTATATATTAAGTACCCTAAAATAATATTTGAGCGTGACCAAAAATACCTTGATCGGTCTTAATCGGTAATGTTAAGATAAAATTAATTAGTTTAGTATGAAAATGTACTTTTTATTTATTCTATATTTATTTTTTATAAAGATGGTGACATAAGTATTTGAGGAAGGATTGAATGTAAGGAAGATTATAGACAGAAAAAAAAAGCAAAAGTGTTGTGGAGAGTTATGGATGATCGTGGACCTTTGTAAAGTTTACAATTCTATCATTATTATTAT
>CABFWB010000191.1:396457-423904 GCA_902151455.1 Timema bartmani
ACAAATTCAGCACTAAATATTGGCATAGGTTTCATAATTTGTGCCATTATGGGTGCTGCCAACTTCACGGACCCTGTTTGGGGTGACAGTGTAAAGAGGGTGAGGGGGTGTGCAGCTCTAGATCTGAGGGAAACAGTTAGGTCCTCACGCCATTGGGCTAGGACACCTATATAGATTACCTCTGATACAATGTTTGATGTTATCAGGGACTATAATCTCGGTGGGGCTGTTCAGCCACACGTTCAAGATGGACGACGCCCTCATCGGCGTCCTGTCTTGTCTCAGCAAGATACTCTCCAGCTTCGTGTACGCCTTCGCTACCACCAATTGGATGATCTACCTAGGTACTAGCTTTGTATAGAATTTGACCACCACTAACTATTGATACAATTTCAGGTTATGTTAACTGATGCTAGGCTTATATCTTAACCGTAGGTTTTCAGTTAAATTAAATAAACTAATGTGACAATAAAGCTATATAAAGATCTGAAACTCTCTTGATGTTTGTTCTTACAGCTCCTTTAGTAGAACTACTAAATGGCACATCTTTCATAGCCATGAGGTCGATCGCCACTAAACTGGTTCCTGCTGATGAACTAGGTAAGTGAGCTTTGAAGAAATATTGAATCACTTTTACATGCGTTTTTTTTTTACACAACCTCAATACCCGTTCAAGTTATAGGTATATAAATTAACTGTACTAATGAGGTATGAAAGATATTTAGAGGGAAATATACCCACACTTGTGTTGAGGGAGTGTGGTAAAACCTCGCTGAGATTCAAACCCTGATCGGTCTATTGAAAGAGTGACACCTTCGACCATGAAGCCACTGAGGCAAGTGTTGATAAATTTAAAGTTTTAATGAATCATTTAATTTCTATAGAAAAGATGTCATATGTTACACACAAGATAGTACTAACTATGTTTCTCACATTGCCATTATTCAATTTTCCAATCGTCATGTGTAATAATAATATGATACAATATACATGTAGTCACGAGAATAAAACTCTACAGTGCAATTGGCAGGGATTCAAAAGACAGGCCTTTACCCTATGGCTGGGCTCATCAGGCAATGAACAAGTTTCTACGCACCAAAGTTTTTATTTTCTATAAACACTTAAGAGATCTTTCTAGGAATACAAACTTTTTTTTGTGGTCATAGGCGCTATGTTGTTTAAAGGTATTGATAATTTATAGCATAATTGACATTTGCAGATCACATGACCTGGTGTATGAATACATTGAGATAGATCTTAAAAGTGTTTAATCTGTCACACATACTACATTTTAGATGTTACAAGTGTTGAGTTTGGTTTCAGGGAAAGTTAACTCCTTGTTTGGCGTGTGTGAAGCTCTGATGCCTCTAGCGTACGGCCCCATGTACAGTCTAGTGTACGCCTCTACAATGGACACCGTTCCGGGAACCTTCTTCCTGTTAGGAGGGGCCCTCACTGCGCCCGCTGTGCTCATTTTCATGCAAGTAGACCCTTGGACTAACGTCAACATTTAAGATAGCATATATATAAAATAAATGTTCCAACACAACTGATCGATTATATCAGCAGGTGGCTTTTAAACTTGAATAGCTAAGACCTGATGCAGATATAACTGAGCAAAGATTTCGGGTTAGTACATAATACAGTCAACCCTCGAAACTACAGACAAAATTTTGTTTAGTAACATGTCAGGTTAGTACATAATACAGTCAACCCTCGAAACTACAGACAAAATGTTGTTTAGTAACATGTCAGGGTAATGCAGGTGTCTGGAGATCTTGCACGGCATCACTACTACCTCTCTCATCTTGCCTCTGCAATCTCAATCTTTCCCTTGAAGTTTCTAGCAGTGTTATTTGTGTACGAGTCTAATCTAAAATGTAGTGTTTACTTTGTCACATTACAGTATAATATTACATTCCTTTAGTAGGAGCTATTGAGAGTTGTCTAGTTTGGAACAAAGTTTTCAACCTTAAAAATTTTTTTTTTTTCATTGCTGCAAATCCAAAATTGAAGCAAGTTTGCTACATTTGTTGAATGATCTCCAAGCTTGTTTTAGTTGGGGAAATATAGTTAGAATTAGGAGGGATAGCCAGCACACCTGTAGCGTTTATTAATTATTTTGGGCAAAAGTAGCAAATCTGTATTTCATACTAAGGCAAATAAAAATAGAGAATGTGTTCCTTCAAAACGGATACATTGGGTGTTCTAAAAATGTATTGAAAGTTTCTTCTTCCTTCAATATGTTTTAAAGGTCTGAAGGAGATTTTGAAGCTTTACATACCTGTTTATATTGCCAATTTTAAGGTGGTATTACATCAATGTTCTATTTTACTTTCAGGTGGATGTACACAGTGCACAAGAGGCTCGAGAAAAACCACCAACAAGATATAAAGAGAGGGGACAGCGAGCTGACAGACATCCCTCTCCCCCAGGACACCCAAACAAAAGATCAGGCGAATGGAAAGCCGAGGCAGATGAATGGCTTTGACAATAAATATATCCTAGAATTGAATGATGTAGAAAATAAAATTAACATTCCTGAGTTGAAAGAAAGTATGATGAAACCACACGGCATAGAAAACCAAAGTTTTGTTTCGGATAAAGACAAATGAAACTTTTCTAGGTGCATTCAAACAGTATTACTATAAAGAAGGCTGTGGTTGTTTTAATTATCTAGGTCAATCTATGAGCTGTATATATATAATAATGGTGTTGAATTTTTTTTATAAAGTTTTGTTGAGCTAAAAATAAATTATAGTGAAGTCTTCCTTGTGATTCATAAAAGGTGATGATTTATCATATTTTGAATAGCAGAAGAGGTTAAGTTGATTAGACAATGTCTTCAGTTATCTTTACGAGTTACAAATACCCTTATTTAAAAAAAAGGCAACCATCACAAAAGTGCCCCTTACCCTGCTATACCACCACATTGATGCACCATACACTATAGTTTTACCACAGTGTGTGTGTGCTATGTTATCTTAACTGCATACAAATGGAATGAAAGTCTAGAAACATTAAAAGGCCATTTCTGTAAATGTTTTCAGCATCTATCAAAAGTGATGGCTGTTCAGGTGACATGCATATATAGTTACTCTAGTGTGGTGAGTATGAGGAAGGAAACACGAAACCTCTACTCTCATTGAGGTGGAAAACCATTTAGGTAACACAATCCTTAGTATCAAAGTGTTTGTTGAATTTAACCCAGAGACCTGCTGGTGGCATATTTTTAACATGCTAATTCATAGTACCATGGTGTACTTTTAGGCTCAGATTATAATAATCTTACTTACCAAGAGCACACTATTTTTTTTTTAATGTAATCATAAACTACCAAGTACATATTTTAGACCATTTTGGTTGGTTTGTGTAGATGAATCAATGAAATGGAAATACTGTGTTGTACAGTTTAGTGAAAACAAATTCTGTTTTAATAAAGTGCTCAAATAATATATATAAATTGTATTTGTTAAACCCTAACCTACCTACTTCATATTGAGGCCAGGTGATTTGCACTGAAATAAGATTCTTGTGAAAAGTGTGCATCTTTAAAATAGGAACAACTATTGTTAATTTTGCTTTAGTAGCCACAGTGCCAGTTTAGTTGTGTTCAGCTCCTGAGCTTGAAATGTTTGCTTTCTGTGCTTCACTCTGCTCTGTCCAAACTTGCTTTATTAGGCCTTATTTTAGCATAGTTGGCCCTATCCTTCCTCTTTGTCAGCAGTGATGTGCCCCACCCTTCTGTAGTTTGTGATGAGATAAATAGCACACTCCTTGTAAGTATGATTCATACTTTGTACATATTTGTTACATTTGCACAAAACTTCTTGGCATTGATTTCAGTACTCTAGGCTTCTTCAGCTCATTTGTTGGTAAGGTGGATGAGATTGGAAAAGAAAAAATGTTTAGACTCTATCTAGACGACACCAATTATTGAAAAATTTACATCCAATTGGTCAGGGATCTGCCAATTATGATGAACACAGTAATCCTATGGCATTGTGAAGCAAAATATAAAAGAAAGGGGAATAGAAATTCTACTTAATCCTTAAGTAGGGGTGAACTATCTGTCCAGCCTAAAGGCACTTTTGAGAATTGGCTTGCTGTAACAACCATTGATATGCATGTTCCTTACTGAAGTTAAAATGAATATAGCTACAATTGTTCATATTGGCAGGGGAGTTAAGCCACTTATCACAATAAGGTTGGCTGGAATGTATTATGGTACATCTCTATTTTATTGTGGCGTTAGAAGCTTCTAGTTTAATTACCAGGCGAAGGTGCTTTCCCTGTCTTGCTGTTCTGGGTAGGTTCTTTTCACTTTGTTCATACTTACTCAAATTCTTATTTTGCGAGGGAGGGGGGAGCTTCTGTGATGAGCTCCAGGGTTCAAACCCTTGCTTCACCTTTGGCGAGGCATGTGTTAGTCACAACTTGTGGGTGTGTGGAATGCCATGACTGTAGTTCCTCCATTTCATCTCACAATTGGCCTGCCATTACACATTAGTGTGTATAGCCTGAACGGGTAGTAAGGCGCAGTGCTAATAATAATGTTATAAGGAGGGTTGAATTTCAACAACCCATATTTGTGTAGAGGGGAAACAATCTCCCTGCAATTGGCAGTCTAGTCTGATAATACAAGTTTAACGCTTTAGACCATTTGGAAGCAGGTAATTCAATATATTTATTCTATGCACCGTGTACTGGTTCAAATGAATGATTAATTGTTTAACTAACCACAACCCGCGTAGTTGGCTAACGTGCTAGCCGTGTTGAGCTCGACCGCCGAGGACGGGGAGATCGAGGTTCGAATCTCGGTCAGGCGAACTGGGGGTGGTTTTCCACTCTCCCTCCACACAAATGCGGGTTCACTTCCTCTAAATTCAACCAGCATAATTAGTACTTAAGCGTATAACCCGAACGGGTAGTAAGACGCGATGACAAATAAAAAAACAAATGGCTTTAGATTCAGCAGAAATAATCATCCATCAGGTGTGCCATGGCCAATAAGAATGAAAATTAATTTAACCCTCCTCCCTCTCAAGTTACACATGCATGGATATATTATTATGTGCTGTAAATGAAATAAATATTAATTAATGGTAAACAAATATAGCATAGGTTTTATTTAAAAGTAAACTGTTTCTTGATAATTTACTGATTTGGTACTAATTTTCATATTTCTTTAAACTCTTGAAATAATGTACATGTACACCGTTGAGTTATCCCATTTTACCATAGATAAACCAACACACCAAAAAATTCTACAGCACGAATTGACAGCAGACTAAGTAGGCTCATTTAAACATCTCATTTTTTTAATATGACAAGAGGCCATGAAGCAGTTTCAATTAATATCTTAACATTTACACAAAATTGATTGCAACACACACACTCCAGTTGTATTATACATATTTATATCAGGCTTCAGTGCAATGGGCTTCAAATGCGTGAGTTTTTTTTTTAAATTGAAAAACACAGCATCAGGCAAAATGTATATCTAGGGAGAAAAAACAAACAGAACATACATCTTTCCTTTACAAACATACTAACAGAAGCTTCGGAAATATGGTTTCAAAAAAAATAAATATTTCAGTATACAGTCTTGCATTTTGATACATCAATTTTAATTGTGAGCCTAATACACAGCAACAAAGTTTAATCCACCTCTTTAGGGGGAGGGAAAAAAAGCAAGTATTTTCGTTCTGTGTAAAATATTATGGCATTGTATTTATATTACAATGAAGGAGACGTCACGCCATAATGACCTGTACAAACCTAACTAACCAATAACAAGCAAGCAAATTCTCTTGCTGCATAGAATAGGAGAGGGAGGAAGGAAAACAATCATTAGAATAATATGTATAACAAATCTACACAGGAATAAGTTCAAAAATCAACCGTTTATCCTACATATATTAAGTGCTCCTTAATATAAAATAAATTAAACTTCCCAAACACATTTTTGTTGCAGCAGTCAAGCTCCATTTTGTCAGGTTGCAACAAGAATGCAAGGAATGTGAATATAATATTTATTTACCTTTGTTAACTCGAGAAAAACTACTCCATTCAATTAGTATTACTTCAAACTTTTTTTGTTTAATAAAATGTTGCCATTTTGTCGTTAAATTTGAAAGAGCATGTAAAAACAGAGGCCGGCCATATGACTTTATATTATATGATTATTTTATATATTTAACACAATAGAATGGTAGATTTTGCTATTTTATGCATTCATATTTTTTAATTATTACTGAAGAATTAATTCCAACGCACTACCGAGAACTTGAGTTGCCGCCACCCCAAAAGTTTTTTTTTTGTCACACCCGTCATTAAGTTTCTGCACTCTAACTGGCATTGACACCACGTGGGTTAAGAACATCACTCGGTAGTGAACTTTTTAAGGCGTGCAACAAGCCTTTTTGGCCGAACTGCTCTCGTCCGTCGGTTCCACGTGGATGGGCTTCATGTTACCAGACGGCGTGTCTTCATCTGGACTGTCCGGAATCTGCTTTTGAGACACGATACGGTAGATTTCTAAACACACACCAAAAGAAAGGTGTTATGCTTATTCCAAGTAAATTAAAACAATTTTAAAATATGGTGTAATTAGCTCTTGTCATATATCCACAATTTAATATATAAATATTGAAATAAAAATTAAAGCCTTGCTACATTTTGAAAATTACAAATATTTGAAGCATTCGACAAATTCACTCTACATAGGTTTTTGGGTTTATCCTTAGCTGCAAGTTTGCTATACTCGGTCAAGCATAATGAGTTTTTCCAGATAACTTAATATATTTACAGTTTAAATGTTTAGAAGATAGATAAAATATTATAACCAATTTTACAAGTTTTTTTTCTTATCACATTTTCCTCATCCATTAGCCACCCACAGAAAAACACTTATAAGTACTGACCTACTTTAACAGAATATTAATCATTGTTTATTATTTTCTACAATTTCTATTATGTTAATTTAAGGACATAGTATAACCTAATTTATTAAATTACACAGGCCAATCTGTTGTTCGATTTGCAATTGTGTTTGTTACAAACCAAGAAAAAATTTCTAGAACAGTATCAAAAATTACCTTGAATGAAATTTTGCAGCTAATGATCATAATATGATCAGTGTTAATAAAACAAACTGTTTTACAATACATTGGTAGTATTTAAAACTAAAGCTTTGCACGCACTTGGAAACATTGTTGGCCAATATAGGAAACAGATTGTTGGAAAACATTAAAGAAACATTGTTTCGTGTCCTGAATACAATGATGAAATATTTGTTTCCCATACATAGTTCAGTTGAGTGAAAGATGTCTGTTGAGGATGCTGCTATGGCTTGTGCTTTGTAGTTATGAGCTGTTCAAGACAGAAGAAAATGGTGGTGGGTTTGTGTTCATTTACACTAACTGAAAACTGTCCGCTTATTTGATTGAAAAATCCTAATTTTTTTATGCGACTTTTAAAGTCCTCAAAGAGTCCTATTGTCACATCCCTTAATGGTGTATTTGTCTGAAATATTTAAATCAGTTTGAGTTTTTTCGGATAACCACGACATACAAAAGGAGATATCAGTAACTGATGTACTCGAGGGCGGTATGCAAGAATGCTTAGTGGAGCGATAGTGTGGTCCCGAGCGCACTATCGTTCCGCCTTTTAATATATGACGCAAGCAAACCCACGATAGTAACAACAAAGCATCCAAATAGCAGAGTTAGATCAGCCCACGGTGCTTGTTGTCAGAAATGTTCCCCAACATTGTTTCTTGTAACCCATTTGAAATGGATCACGGGAAACTTTTTCCTCTGAAACAAAGGCAACATGAAAAAATGTTGGGCAACCGTTTCTGAAACAAAGGCAACATGAAAAAATGTTGGGCAACTGTTTCTGAAACAAAGGCAACAATGTTTCCAGGGAAATAATTCCTAGTGCGTACTAGACTTAATGTATTTCATCTAAGTCTTAAATTCTGTTTGGTTTTCGTCAACTTTCACTAATTTAAGGATATTCAAAGAAGATACATTTCTGGTCTTTCACTAATTTAAGAAGATACAAGGACCATGTGGAGTTTCAACATTTTTTATATGAATTTTAATCTTAATAATAATATTTACTACCTGTTCGGGTTATACGCTTAAGTACTAATTACGCTAATGGATTAGGAATTGAGAGGGTTGAATTTAGAGGAAGTGAACCCGCATTTGCGTGGAGGGAGAGTGGAAAACCATTTAGGAAAAACCACCCCCAGTTCACCTGACCGAGATTCGAACCTCGATCTCCCCGTCCTCGGCGGTCGAGCTCAACACGACTAGCGCGTTAGCCAACTACGCCACCGCCTAGGCGGGTAATTTTGATCTTGTTTGGGTTTGTATTTTATTCAAAATTTCAAATCTAAATAGAGCCCAAATTTGGAACATAAGAGAAATTATGTATAATTTACAAGTCTAACATTTGTATACTTTAACTTTTTTTTTAAGTTAATGTAAAAGAGTTATTTGACTGTCATAAAAACTTGCAAATTTTGAAATAATTATGATCTATTCATTTTTTAAACATGGATTAGTGAGCCTTTTAAAAGGGCTCTATTAAAGAAATAGGAGTACTAGAAACCATAAGTAGAGCTCGACTAAAGTGGTGTGGACATCTACAACGAATGAACAGCAAAAGGCAAAACAATATTCTGGAATGGAAGAAAATGGGTCGATACCAGTTGGAAGACTAGGGATGTGATGGATAGAGCAAGTCAAGGATAAGATTGGAATACTATCCATGAGAGTGAACTGTACAAAATCAGGATGAGATGAAGACCGATCATTGACCACACCCAGAAACTGGAGCAGACACATGATGATCCAGTCTGTGGCCGGATCAATTTAGTAACAATCTTCTATCTTTCTCTATACTTCCACCATTCTTCCTCCTTTAGTTATAATATTATAATAATATTTAGCACAGCGTCTTACTACCCGTTCAGGTTATATGCTTAAGTACTAATTACGCTAATGGATTAGGAATGGGTAAGGTTGAATTTAGAGGAAGTGAACCCGCATTTGCGTGGAGGGAGAGTGGAAAACAATTTAGGAAAAACCACCCCCAGTTCACCCAACCGAGATTCGAAACTCGGTCTCCCCGTCCTTGGCGGCGAGCTCAACACGACTAGCGCGTTAGCCAACTACACCACCGAGGCGGGTTTCCTCCTTTAATTGAGTCCATTCTTCTATTCTCACTCACACACTTTTTGTTATCTGCTCATCTCTTTCTTGGCTTCCCTTGTGGTATTTTACCTACATACTTATTTCCAACATTTTCTTTGGCATCCTCTCTCTCTTTCCATCCTCATTACATGCCCATACCACTCAGCCTTGCTTCCTCTACTATCTCATGTACCCCAACATCCTCGTTACATGACCATACCATCTCAGTCTTGCTTCCTCTACTATATCATGTACCCCAACATCCTCGTTACATGACCATACCATCTCAGTCCTGCTTCCTCTACTATCTCATGTACCCCAACATCCTCGTTACATGACCATACCATCTCAGTCCTGCTTCCTCTACTATCTCATGTACCCCAACATCCTCGTTACATGACCATACCATCTCAGTCCTGCTTCCTCTACTATCTCATGTACCCCAACATCCTCATTACATGCCCCTACCATCTCAGTCCTGCTTCCTCTACTATCTCATGTAACCCAACATCCTCATTACATGCCCATACCATCTCAGTCCTGCTTCCTCTACTATCTCATGTACCCCAACATCCTCATTACATGCCCCTACCATCTCAGTCCTGCTTCCTCTACTATCTCATGTACCCCAACATCCTCATTACATGCCCCTACCATCTCATTCCTGCTTCCTCTACTATCTCATGTATTCCCTGTACCCCTACTCTTTCCCCGATAACTCCATTCTTAATCTTAATTCTCCTCGTGACAGCTAACATGCTCCTCACCAACTTCATTCCCATGGCCTTCACTTTGCTAGTCTCTCTTACATTTAATGTCCATGTTTCTACTGTATTTGTGACAGTGGGTACAAACTACATCCTGTACAAAACTTCCTTACACTTCAAGGTAAGAAATGGTGAAAGTAAAGAGGAAGACGGGGGGCTTTTTAATTATTAAATTAGCCCCGCCACAGGTTGGAAATCGTTTCTAGTGACTTAAAATTACCTTTAGGATGGGGGAACGAAAATTAAAATTACTATGATATGCAAAACACTGTCCTCTTCTATGATTCAAACAGCATCGTAACCTTTCAGGTCCGAGATGAGTATGATTGTCAAGGTTTATGATGTTGGCCAACACTACCAATCTAAATAATGTTAATAAATAGCTTAATCACACAAGCAAAGTAAAACAGAAGCATAGCTAATATTAAAAATAAATAAATGGGAAGTAAACAGTACAGTATAGTTCATAAAAAAAATATGAAAGCCATGATTTCTTTAAAATGCTTCATAAAATGTATATAAACTGGACTGGTTATATTAAAGGAAACAAAATAAAAGTTAGAAAAGATTTGGTATGGCAAAAAGTTAACGCCATTTTAAACCGCTTAGTTATGTAAACAGCCGGTCAAGATTCTTTCCTCCACTAAAATATCTTAATATTAATGCCGTTACACCATGGTATGCAGGTTTTCTATATATGTTGGGAACCCAGTTGTAGAAAACACAGGGTTTTTTTTACTATAAAAATTAGGAATTGTAACTATGAAATGAACCAGTTGAATGGTCTAAGAAGGCACCATTTTCATAATATAATGGACTACTGATGAGGGATCGAGGTTCGAACCCCAATTTTTCCTAAATGGTTTTCCACACAAATGTGGGTACACTTCCTCTAACCTTGCTCATGCCTGACACAGAACAGGAAGTGTACCTGCATTTTCATGGAAGGGAAGGGGGACACCCAGCCGGGATTCTAACCCTGATCTCTCCATCATCGGCAGTCCAGTTCCTCTGCGAGGGTGAGTCCTTGGACCATTTGACCACTGAAGCAGGTCTCATAATATTAAATAAAACTATTCTACTGAAGAAAGCAGCTTATAATTATTACTTTGATGTGTTTTGTTGCATTTTAACTGTGAGCTTTGTGCTTAAATTTTTCTAGTTGACTTTGCCCTGATAGCCTCTTTTCAATGTTTATCAAATGTAACTTGTTGTCACGCAATTTTTATTAAATTATTTAATGTCGTTATTTATCTACACTGTCAACCCTAAAAGCCAAAATGCATACCTTGCTCGATTTCACCATGTTCTAGCTGATAAAATATAGTGCAAAGTCAGTGTGATCAATCGTGGTAAAACCATAACATTCTGGGATGAACGGAGACAGGCTGTCTACAAAACTTTTACTATCAAATGTCCTAACTTTTCCAGACAACATTCAAAAAATTTCAAACTTGACCTTTTTAATTGGCAAATGGCATTTTTTAGGTTTATTAAATTAATTAATTGCTTTCAAAAAACAATCCTTACTGCTAAGATAAACATTATTATTAAGTTAATTTTCCAGTATTAATTAAGAGAAAAAAAGTTTATCTTAATTACGATATTTTATTGAATTCTTAATATCCTCAAGTATTGAAGAACCCCTTACCTAAAAGCAATTTTCATAACTTTATAAAATAATTTTTTTTGAAAGAAAAGAAAAAAGCCTTCACTAATGCAAACGCCAGTGAATGCAGAATAAATGCGAGCGAACCTGTTCACACTCAAGTCACTGGCAACACTGCTTGCGGACACTCTCAGTATTCACCGTCGGCTTCACATCAATAGGCTCCACGTTTTGAGGTCTGATTGTGTCCCCCTCAGGAGGGTCTCTGATTTGCTTCTGAGACACGATCCGATAGATTTCTGCCATACCGCGTGATTAAAAAAAATTAGAAAAAAAGAAGAAAAAAAGAAAAAGTGTTACAAAAAAATAGAAACAAAAATTAAGAGTGGAAAGAAAACAAAAAAGTGTTTAGTGACTAGATTTTAAAGAGGTTAAAACAAAAAGAAGAAAACATGACAAACTATTAAGTATGACATTCTGACTTTTCTACCAAACAGTGCCAATTTTACTCTAATCTAAGAATAAAATAGGTTGCGCATTAAAATTCTCACTGAATAAAATTCAAGACAAAAATATACCGAGTTGAGAAAGCTAAAATTAAACTGAATTCCAAAAATATTATAACCAAGGGTCAATTTCATAGACTTAGTACACCTCATGTGCGACGCTATACTAAATACAGGACCAGAATGAAAAGGGTCAATTTCATATGCGAAATTGGCCTAGTTCATTTGAGTTTAAGTAGGTGCCACACTTGAGGTGTACTAAGTTTGAATATAAAATTGACCCTAAATAATCTAAATTAAGGGTTGTGTGGAGGTTGAAAATATCTCACAACCTAATTAATTGAAAATATCCTTATGTTGCAGTATTTCTTCTTGGAATGGCAGCCCTTAGACTTAAAAACCTGCTAATACAGTCCTCAATTATTGCATAAAAGATTTCTGTTTTAAGTCCATTAAGAAATTATTTTGAAACCTTGATTTATGTTTCCTATAATTTAATTGAATTTCGGAAATGCGAACTCTTAATCACACATATACATACACCGGGATATGTCACCTCTTTTTAGACTTGAGACATATCTTAAAATAACCCCTCATAAGATGTGGGATTTTCTAACGTCTGCAAAGTCTCAGCCCTTCAATAGCTGTCCCTCTTAAATATTCACCAAAAATAAAACCATCCTATATTCCTTCCTTCTATCTTCACTAAATAGAATATTTCACACAATACAATCAATATTAATAGTTTCACTTTTTTTGTCAAACAAAAACCATGAAAAAACAAGTCGTACTAGATATTCACATATAAGTAGACATTTTAATTGTTGTGGGTAAAATACTGTTCTGAGATTAACTCTTTCCCTGGTGAAGGCATTGAATAGCACCTATTGTTGCCCAAACGTTCCCCAGAGTGGGCACAAATTAACGTTTCATTGCAATAATGTAATGCTATCAATAAACTACTGTACTTTTAGCTAGTCTAAATACTTCATGATAGAGCTACTTGTCAAATACCATAATATGACCATGGATAAAGTAATTAATGATAAAAATACATGAATAGCAAAAATATTTATTGGGTAAGAATGGAGTCACAAATTATAATTTCCGGTGATGTTCTTCTTTCAGAGTTATTTGCTGATATTTGTAGTGAAGATAAATAAACTCCATTCACGGTAGGAATTACTCTCTGAAAGGTCTTATTTCCTACCAAAATCCTACTATATAATAGATTTCTGGTAGGGAAAAAGGCCTTTCAGAAAACAATTCCTACGCTGAACAGAATTTACATATGCCTACCTTATAACGTGATATAAATTATGCAAATGCATTTACCAATGATGAGCTACTGTCCCGAACAGGGTATCTGCTCCAACAAATGGAAACATAAGTAAACCGTGGACCAATTCAGATTTACAACCCAATATTTTCAGTTTTATGGCTAGGAGAAGACTTAAATGTTCATAGTTTAAAACAATATTAGCCAGTTTCCTAGTTAAAATGTGTTATAACTGACAATTTAGTTGGTCATGCCGTGAGGGAAACGGAAATATGTCGAACAATCATTCTAATCCCCACCAATCGTCTCCATACTCTTTGAGATGTAAACTTTACAAGGGGTGTATCTCATACTTCTAAACCAGATGTTTGTAAAGCAATGTTATATTTAGCAAAGTGCAAGAGTTTGGTTGCTAAAGGCTTGGGAAAGCAACACACATTAGCAAAATTTAACTCCACTGGTGGTCACACAGACTAAACAAATCTAATATAATCTTGGCTTTTAATGATGGGAAGGTTGAGGTACAAATGCCAGCCAGCCAGGAGGTTAGTTTTTTTCGTAAATGGTTTCCCACTCTTCCTCCATGCAAATGTGGCTATATGTCCTTTAAACTCTACCCTCCATATCCCTACTTATAAGTGGGGTTAAATGTTTTTATCTTAGCTAGTAAGACACAGTGTACACAAAAAAGTTATTTAAAAAATGCACAACAGATTATCTAAAGAAGATAAAAACTCAACTAAAATAGTTTTATTTTCCTACTTGAGAGCATAATTTACTATGCTGTAATTGTGAAAATCTTTTGAGAAAATTGGTCGCACTTGCGAATATTGTCTATGTGTCTATGCTTATGTACGAGTGAGTACATTTTGTCAAGTCACGTCAATCTACAAGTTTGTTTTGCAAGGTCAATTAAATCTTCGTGTAAATTTTGTAAGGCTATACATCCCTACCTATGAGTATATTTTGGAAGGCTTGCCATCCCTAACTGAGTATATTTTGGAAGGCTATCCATCCCTACCTGTGAGTATATTTTGGAAGGCTGTCTCCACATTGGTGGAATCTAGCGCCGAAGTCTCGATGAAGGAGAGGCCGTTTCTTTCGGCGAATGCCTTGGCCTCGTCGGTCGGGACAGCCCGTAAGTGCCTCAGGTCGGACTTGTTGCCCACCAACATGATGACAATGTTCTGGTCTGCGTGGTCACGCAGTTCTCTCAACCATCGCTCAACGTTCTCGTAAGTTAAGTGCTTGGCAATGTCATACACTAACAGAGCGCCAACAGCCCCACGATAATAACTGGAAATGACGTAATACACCATCAAACGTTTATAATAAAGCTAGAAAGTTAAGGTGGGATGGAAGAGGATGCGAGGAAAGGGCAGTGTTTTTGCAATTTTTATAGTAAAATAAATAAAATATTGCTTACAATAGAAACCGAGTTTAATTTAATGACCATAGCGGCATTAGATGAGAAAAAGTTACCATTAAATTCCAGTACACCGTTAGGTGGACAGATATTCAACCTCAGTTGAGGTCACCGTCTGAAGTAAATTAAATTATGATTCCATTGGGGCAGTATTTGATTTCTTTTGAACCAAAAAAGTTTGGATTTAACCCTTTGAGTGCCAGCGCCGCTCAGAACAATCCCATGTTTTCGAGCTCTTAGTTCAGTATAAAGTCAACAGATAGGAGAATGCAGTGGAAATAAAATCTACCCTATGTTCAAACTACTTTTATTTGTATTTGCACTTGGAGTTTTCATATAATGAACATGAAAATTATTGTCTAACTTTATGAGTTTTATCTTTGGCCTTGTTTGTAAACATGGTTACTAAGAGGAAAGCTGTGATTCAAGATACAGAAATACTTGCAATATTTATTGATAGCTCAAGCGAGGGTGATCATTTTGTTATCAATTTATGAAAGCAGTGATTCTGAATTTGTAAATAATAAAATTGAACAGGAATTATATTCAAGTGAAAGTGAAAGATTGGAACAAGTAGGAGTGGCAGCTGACATTGATAACACGAGTGTGAATACTAGTGATTCCTATTGGGATGAAATAAATCTTGAAGATCAGGATAATCCACCACAACCTCTTCATATTTATGCAGAATTACCAGATTTGAAGTCCCCCCTCCCTTTCTGATTCCAAGCCAATTATTTATTTTAGACTTTATTTTACTATAACCCTGCTAAAGTTGATGGTCACTGAAACAGCTGCCATGCATAGCCCAATTTTAGTGTGAAATCTAAAATTAGTTTTTTTTGTAAATGTTATTTACTCAGTTTTTTATGTTCTTTTCAGTAATTTATTCTATTTCAAGCTATTTAATTTTTCAATGCTTAAAAATTAATGTTAAATATAAATAAAACAGTTAATTTTTTTTAAATACCTTAGCTAGTGATTTTTTATTATATATAAAAACTAAAAAAGTGTAATTATATAATCGGAATGGCAAGCATGTTAGCTAGTTTATGTAAAAATGTAGTGCAAGAAGTTCAAAGACTAATAAGTTCTTTAAATTTAAACAAAATCCTTTATTTTCCAGCAGATTAGCTTGGCACTTTTAGCACATTTTTTTGTCATTTCTCTTGGCACTCAAAAGGGTTAAAAACGACAAAAACATTGGATGCCCTTTAACTCTTATCCCATACACTCCTAGATTGAGTTTTAGAGGTATACTAAACTGTGGCAAGATATAAGGAAAGAAAGCCTTATAAAAGTCCACAACATTATCAAAATCTGCGTTTATTTGTTTATCAGGCTTACAGTACTATTTATGTAAATATTCTATGGCTAGTGAAATCTAGTGAGATGTCTACGCATATGATTATTTTGTGTGACTAAATGAATATAATAAATGTGTGTCCAATAACTTACGCTGAAGTAATAGCTCTATAACGTTCTTGGCCAGCAGTGTCCCAAATCTGAGCCTTGATTGTTTTGCCGTCAACCTGGAAATTTTAAAATTAAGTAATCATAAATCGTTTCCAGGATATGGTTGGGTCAATTTAATAAAATGCCTATCTTCCTCTAGCCTTTTACCATTCTTCTCCTCTCACTCACACACTTTCTGTTATCTGCTCCTACCACCATCTCTTTAAGTCCAAATGCCATTAGTAAATTGAAAACATACCACAATTTAGACCCTTTTTTTTCATTTCATTTATTTAAGGTATTTAATGTAAGCTTTCTGAACCAGTTGATTATACCAGCACACAACTTATAATCCAACTTAAATCTATAAAAGGCATCACATTCAGCCCCCGGCCGTTAATTGATCAATGTAAAAGAGGAATCCCTCATTTCACAAATGACAAATTTTTTGACGAAAGGAATGGAACCCAGGATCCTTAGCTTGTTAGACTGACATGCTACTGATTGAATTAAGGTGTCTGACAGTTATGACCTCATCTACTTAAAATGTGCACATACCAATAAAACAAAATAACTATAAACATAACATCTATAACATGGTTTTGTATATAAATATTAAAGTGATACATTGTTTTGTTAGCAACAATGCTATGAATAATTTTGGGAAATTTGCAGAATCAAGATCACAAGTTGATTTTGATGGTGTATTATATTAATTTTAGTAAAATAACTGTCAACTATCCTGTTAAAATATATTTTATTCCAGTTAGCCTTAAACTACATCCACCAGAATTATTTACTATATTCAATACATCTATAAAATTAAAAAACAGTATATGGCTCACATTAAAACAAAGAGAAATTTAACCATACCCTGGGCCTATATAAAATGTGTACAAACTCAACATAAAAAATTAAATTATACAGAATATAATCTATTTTCCTTGTTCTGATAAGTTTTTTTAAATATTATTCAAAAGTGAGTGATTGCCACATTTCCATTAACAAAACCTACTTAGGATAAGAATCTTTGCTTTATTTGCTATTTTTCCTCCTTACCTGTATACTTCTAGTAGCAAATTCAACACCTATAGTCGACTTGGATTCCAAATTGAATTCATTTCTAGTGAAACGTGAAAGCAGGTTACTCTTGCCGACCCCAGAGTCACCAATAAGCACCACTGGAAAGAAATATTTTTTTTATATATAAAAATAATATATGACTGAATAAGTTTGAAAATTATCAGGCAAAATGTATTCCCAAAGGCAAAGATATATTTTTGATTGGGTAGGCCATATTTAACATAATTTCAATCTAAACCAACTCAACTTACAAACAAGCTTCAACTACAAGAGTGAAGGGATTTGGTATTGAAAGAGGTTTTTTAAGCCCCACAGCTCACTACCAATTCGGATTATACGCTTATGTACTAATTACGCTAATGGTTTGAGGGATTAGGAATTATATTTAGAGGAAGTGTATATTTGCATGGAGGGAGATTGGGAAACCATTTAGGGGAAACCAGCCTCAAGCTCCCTTGTCATCGGCAGTCTAGTCTACTGCGAAAGTATCATGTTTGACCATGCAGCCACCAAACCGGATAAGATAAGTATGTATTGATAGCTGTAGGTAGTAGTATTGCCAAATTAAGCAAGAAATTTGATCATAATGTTGTGTTGGATTAAATAGCAGAGCTATTGTTTTTGTTTGTTAAGGTTGTAGCCGCATCTAGATATTATAATCTTTGAATTGAAAACTGACACCTGGACACAGGAATCTAACCCGGGACTTTTGACTGTGTTTTATTTTGTGTTTGTGTGCATGAAAATGTTAATCTATATTCTATATCCTTTGAATGTTTGTACTCGTCTAATTACAATAAATAAAACTTTTGCAATAATTTTTCCTGTTTTGTATATTAAATCACTAAAATTAATAATGATTACTTAGTCGATTAAAATATGGATCTCGAAAGTTCATTGCCACACTTA
Organism: Timema bartmani; assembly: GCA_902151455.1. Lineage (NCBI taxonomy): Eukaryota > Metazoa > Arthropoda > Insecta > Phasmatodea > Timematidae > Timema > Timema bartmani. The sequence continues at coordinate 414,701 of CABFWB010000191.1, forward strand.
CAAAAAAAAGAACATCCCTTATCCCTATCTTGAGCTAGTTTTATCCAGTCCACCTCATGACACCTTATCTATCCCTATCTTGAGCTAGTTTTATCCAGTAAGGTTGTAGCCGCATCTAGATATTATAATCTTTGAATTGAAAACTGACACCTGGACACAGGAATCTAACCCGGGACTTTTTACTGTGTTTTATTTTGTGTTTGTGTGCATGAAAATGTTAATCTATATTCTATATACTTTGAATGTTTGTACTCGTCTAATTACAATAAATAAAACTTTTGCAATAATTTTTCCTGTTTTGTATATTAAATAACTACAATTAATAATGATTACTTAGTCGATTAAAATATGGATCTCGAAAGTTCATTGCCACCCTTACAAAAAAAAGAAAATCCCTTATCCCTATCATGAGCTAGTTTTATCCAGTCCACCTCATGAAACCTTATCTATCCCTATCTTGAGCTAGTTTTATCCAGTCCACCTCATGACACCTTATCTATCCCTATCTTGAAAGAGTTTTATCCAGTCCATCTTATGACACCTTATCTATCCCTATCTTGAGCTAGTTTTATCCAGTCCATCTTATGACACATTATCTATCCCTATCTTGAGAGTTTTATCCAGTCTACCTCATGACACCTTATCCCTATCTTGAGTTTTATCCAGTCCACCTCGTGACACCCTATCTATTTCAGGTCCATTTTAATGTTATCCTCCCTTCTGGGACAAAGTCTTCCCAATGGTCTCTTCCCATTGAGTTTGAAAGTTAATACCCTGAAAACGGTTGTAGATTCTTCCATTTGTGTTGCATGTCCTGCCTACAGTAATCTGCGAGAGTTTATTATCCTTGCAATGTTATTATGAGTACAGGGTAGCTCAAAAACAATGTAATAAAAATATAGTAATACGAATCTAGATTAGCTTCTAGCTCATTTCCAAACAAAGAAGCATTAACTTTAACTAGGCCTTAAAAATATTACATTACAATACTTACATTATAAACAAAGAGTTTCTTTCAATACCAGCCATTATAGAGGTGTATTTGAATAAAAGTAGGCCTACTGAGTAAAAAAGTAATGGCATTGATTTGGATGACTTTAATAAAAGAAGAAAATTCAGGGAGCTTTAGGACAAGTCAGAGTCGGTTTAAGTTTGCTGACAAAAGGAATGGACCTGTCTTAAGACAGAACAAATAATAATAAAGTGAAAGGGAAATCTCGTAAATAGTAAGGTTAATTTTTCCAACATCTATAAGCGAGTGCTTTGGTTCTACACATCAAGGCAGCCCTTAAAAAAATTTGCTAAAATTTGGTACCAGAAAGTTTTTCTCTTCACCCTAAATGGAAAAGTTAGTGCATAACAATTTAGTGACTTGTTTTGGATGTGTGGGATTCCACAGCACGCCACCAACAACAAATAAAAAATTAATTTTAAAATCAAATCTAATTTTAAAAAAATTTTAAAATCAAATTTAATTTTAAAAGACAATATTGTTTTATGCACCACCGAGACAAGAAAAATAGTGGGAATGTTATGTGCATGCAGTTTCCATTCAAGTGTATGGATCACTGGCATTTGTTGTGAATACGTGGTAAAGTTGAGTATCAAGGTCAGATTATGTTTGGACAGGCTCCGAAAGAGAAAGTAGGGTTGTGTGTAATGTGTCCCATTAACTTTAAAAATATCGACTAACTTGCACATTATTTTTGTATAAAACGATAAACACACACTTTACTTACAGTAAAAACCTGAATTTGTTTAAAAAAAAAGATTGAATAAATGATAAGCAGCAATCTTACTCACCAGATAGAGGTTCTAGCATTTTTGAAACCCTAAATCCAACTGTAGCATTTGTAAAATTGGAAGATAGGACAAGCTCACATATGATACTAATATTATACCCCTTCCCTCCACATCTTAGTACCCTTACGAGTTATGGGCGTACATTTTAGAAGAAATTGTACCTATTAAAAATGGTTTACACAATCAGGAGATCATAGACATAATTACATACACATGAGCATTGTCTGTGATGCTACCCCCCCCTCCCCCCAAAAAAATGACGTTAAAATCCAAGGTCTCTTCATAACATCTATACTTCTATTAGTCTTAAAAAAAGGACTAATGAATGAGCCAAGACAAAGAATGAACTTCGAGAGCTCAGTAGTAAAGCAAAAGATCCAAGGTGACATTTTCCCAACATATATTTGAGAGATATTTGTGAATTAAATAATTATAATACCAAATGTTGATTATAATATTGTGTATAAACACGATCTCTGTAATATTTCAAATTGTAGCCCTACAATTAGGCAGCACAAAAGTTTGAAAAGTTTTTGTCGATCTCACGCTATAACTTACCTTCCAGATTTTGTTCGCTATCACCAAGTCTTACTACCCATTCGAGTTGTACTCTGATGTACTAATTATGCTAATGAGTTAGGGATGAGAAAGATTGAATTTAGAGGAAGTGTATCAGCAATTTGTGTTGAGAGAGTGGGAAAACCACCCTTAGTATACTCGACCGAGATCAAACCACAATCTCCTTATATTCGGCAGCCTAGTATATTGGAAGAGTAGCTACTTAAACCAATCATCCACCAAAGTGGGTCTTTAAGATTATAAATTAGTATGAAAGTTAAAATGGAATTTAATCAAATAAATCTTTTGAAGGGCTCAGATAAGATTGTGTGTAGACATCTAACATTAATTCCAAAGTACAAGTCATAAAAAAAGTCTAGCTACAGATGTAAATCAGTTACCTTTTTGTAGGTAGATTAACTCATTAAAAATATGGTTAATGTATAATATGAGCCCATTACAATAACTAACCAAGATAAAAGGCCTAGTTAATTAGCTAAATACACCTTATCTATCTATTTTAACAAGTAATTTTAATTATGTTGACAGCTCTATAATGTGGGAAATAGCTCAAATTTTAAGCACAGCTGGCAATCCTTGAAGAACCAAATTAGTAGGCTAAATATATTTGAAAAAAAAAAAATCTCTCTCAGTCAATAAGTACCCTGTCGCAGGATTGAAGTATACGGTTCAGTGTGTATTATGGTACCTATGTATTGATTTTTCATGTAAGTAGGCAAGAAAAAACTATTTTAATAATATATTTACCTAGATCCTTTGTTAAATTTACCAAATAATAAAATATAATCAATTTTACTATAAAAATCATTATTTCAAAAAATTAGACATATTAAAACTAGGCTTTAATACAAATTTAAATTATTAAATATCAAATTAAATGTTATATTCCTTCACAACCAACAAAATACACCATGACTGAACAGAACCAGAAAAATATTTACAAAACTAAACAATTTAGGTCCATGTTTGCTTTGGCTATCAGTAGATCAAAGTACTGTGGTGTCAAATCTACAACCTTCAAATATTAAACCCCTTCTGAGGGTGTCAAAAGTTGTAAAGTTGGTACATTTTATGGAATCTCAGGGTAAATGGCATGGATTTTTCCCCGTCAATATTAGAAGATCTCTTTAGGGTGGGGATGTAGGGATTGCAAGTTAAGGACAATGTTTTTGTAGTTTATATAAAAACATTTGTTTGATCAAAATTAATCAAATATTGACACAGAAAAAAACAAGTTTAATTTTCTTCATACAGAGGAGATATCAACAATTGTTGAATATCTAACAAGCGTGTATTTGAATTTGGTGTGAAACTTTTTAGATTAAGAAAAAAAGTTGCCATTAAATTCAAGGACACCCTTGACAAATATTATACAACTGTTGATATCACCATGTGTATAAAATCAAACTCAATGTTACTTATGGACCAATGTTTAGTTTATTTTGACCAAAAAAAAGTTTTGCTATAAAAACTGCAACAAAAAAAATCTGCCCCAAACTCACATTCCCTACATTCCCACCTTAAAAGATGTTCCTGAATGTACCCTATGTTTGCGGTGAAAGTTTACTCTACGCTTGATTGGTTCGGTTACGGCCCTTTCTGATAAGCTGCACCATGGTGTAAACCAAATTGCTACATTTCAGGATAAACAAAGTGTACATATGCCTACTTACATAGGTTCCAATATCTACCTTTGCCTTCAAGAGTGATAAAAACAAATAACATTGATATATTATGGTTGTAAACTCCCTTGGAAGATTAATTTGATAGGTTTCTGTAGATTAAGTTGTGGCTTCTGTGCACAAATCAAGTTGGCTTGTGAGTAGGCCTAGCACATTTTAGAAGAAGCTTTTTGTAAATTATTATAAGAAAATAGTTATTTATTGTAGGTACAGTAACTGTAAACTAAACATATTTAATTTGGCAAGACTAAGACAAATCTATAAACTATGAAATAATATCAATGGCACACATATATTTAGCAGTTGAAATTACAGCAGGAAATAGTTTAGTGATAGTGTGCTTGACTGACAGGGATCACGTCATTTTACTGGATTTTTTTTCCCTCTTATCACCACGTCTTACTAACTGTTTAGGTCATACACATATAATAATTACTCTAATGTGGAAGGGATGAAGAAGGAAGCCTTTCAAAGATAGTCTGCCCTCATTTATGTGGTAGGAAAGCGAGTAATCATTTATAAAAAAACAATCCTAAGTAGACCAGACTTGGATTTGAACCTCTAACTCTTGTCTTGAGCAGGTCAGTTTTACACAAGAGAGACGCCTTAGATCTAGGCCCTACTTGTTTATTGTGTGCTGTGTCCCAACACGAGGTTTAGAAGTCCTTGTATGTACTTAATGTGTAATCTCTACATGAATGCTGCGGCACTATATAATATAATAGCTTTGAAATTAAGTTTAAATATACAAAAATTGCAAATTAAAATAAGCAGTAATGTGGCTCACATTTGAAACATGTGAGGAACACTATACATAGCTGAAGGTCATACAATTCACTAGGATAAAAAAAATAGCACCACATCATACTACCTGTACAGGTTAGACGGATATGTACTAATTAGGCTAATGAAAGAGCTGAGGAAGGTAGAATGTAAAAGAAGTGTACCTGCTTTGAGTGGAGGGAGAGAGTAAAACTATTTTGAGAAACCACCCTCAAAAGACCCAACCCAACCAGGATTTGAACCTCAATATCAGTCTGTCATCGGCAGTCTAATCCAACACGAGAGTGGTGCCTCAGACTATGTGGCCACCAAAGCAGATATGTGATAGATTGTTCCTAAAGTTTTGAGTTATAAATATTTAGGCTAAGAAAAGATAAATAAAATTCACTCAAGAATTGGTTAAAAATTCACACAAATTTAGGGTATTTTCATCGAAAATTTCCATTTTATTTTGTTTGAAATTTAAAAAACAATTATTTCTATATAAAAATACAATAACTTTGTTTGATGGGATTAATTTATTTATAAAAATTTGATTATACACTGACATAACCTAAGAAACTCATTATGATAGCCAACGCCTTGATATTCAGTTTTCAGAGAGAAAATTATGAAGGATTATGAGTCATCCAACATTAAATTAAACAATTAAGTTAGATCTAACACATTTAGTTTTATTATTCATGCATAATATATTATACAAAAATATAAAAGAAGTCAAAAAGTTTGATAACTACATTTTTTAAGTTTAGTTTAGTGAACGTTACGAGTAATTTGTCTTTTGACATAACTTCAATGACAAAAGGATAAACGTCAAACTAGCCTAAAGAAGTTGTAGCCTATAAATAATAATGAACACATATATAGGTACATTTATATCAGCAAAATGAGCATTAAGAAGTACTTACTCAGCGATAATTATTTTTTTTTTTAAACATACACAACACACATCGTACCTTTAAACAAATAGTCATACTCATCATCTCGGGTGCCCATTTTCGATTAGGAATTTACTCCCTTGACGAGTAAAACAATTTAAAGTTTTCTTTCAATATGCCAACTAAGAGTGTAAAGATTCTTTTGACCAGAAAAACAATAAATTTATATATTCATTCACAGTAGGAAGATGACAGTTTGTCAAACGATGGTTACGATAACTAAAAATTGAAGAAATGTTATTTGCACTTTGGCAGGAGACTAGAGCAATATGGCTGACGTCTCCTCATACACCCCTTCCACCATTACTGCGCATGCGCAAGAAATTTATTGGAACCCACAACCTTTTATATTTTACGATTAATTTAGCTATGGTTGTTAGTTGTGCTAGCCGGCTCAGGGCGCTGTCATCATAACCGATGTAGTGATTCAATTTATCTCTATAATATAACTGGATGGACATACACATACACATTGCCAAGGATCAAAGCGTGACACTCAAATTTATCATCTGCTACACTGTGGGGGACAAGATTTAACGGTTTCTTTCAATATTCTTATGCGAAAGCATGTTTCTGATGAATAAAAGTGTTATTGTTTGAAAATAGTAAAGTATTATACCACACTTTTCTGAAGAAACATTTGCATTAAAGGATATACAATTCAGTTTTACAGGTAATACTGTACAAATAAGAATACAATCTAACATATTTAAATATGTAGCTATCATCAATGTTGTTTACAGTCTGCCAAGACTACACTTATATTTAAAGTTGGTCATTAGCTTGTTTATTAGTTTCACAAACCATTATTATATTGAAAGTTCGATAAATATAATGAATAAGGTGTCTTAAAACTTGATTACACTTGTTTCATTGACAAACTTTGTGTAGTTGTCATGCATTCAAACTATCACTTAGGTTATACGCTTGTAGAAAGTATTACTATATTACTTTTTTTTTTAAGTTGGCTCATATCTTGTATATTGCTTTCAGAAACCATATTTTGTTGAAAGTTCGATAACTATGATGAAACAAGTTAGCTAAAAACTGTATAACATTTGTTTGAATGACATACTTTTCGTAGAACTCTTACATTCAAATGATAATTTAGGTTATAGGCTTGTAAGACGTACGGTACCGGTATCTACTAAACCCTGATTTTAGTAATAATCCCAATCTGTAAGGCTTTATTTCTTACCAGAATACTATCATATATATATTATTTTTTTTTGTAGGATTAACAGCCATTTAGAACTGAAGTAGAAATTTCCTTCTGGAAGGTATTTTATCCTACCTAAACACAACAATAGTGTAGGATTCTGGTACGAGATAAAGCCTTTCAAGCGAACTTCCTTAAAAAAAATCATCGATGTTAAGGCTACATCAACTTATTTAAAGAAAAAACTAACCCGTTTCAAACTTTGCTGTGTTATTCAAAGCTTGTACTAACATATTTATTTCATTTAACTAATCACACATTGATTTGTCTCATATATTCAATCAAATTAATGAACTATGTCAAAATGCCACATTGCCTTGTTTGGTGTAAGAGAGAAAGAGATACCCGAAAGTTTCCTTATTTCTTAGATAATGGTATGTAGACGAAAGCTCGAAAATTTCAGCTACATATGTCCATTCAGTTATATTATAGAGATCAATGAGAGATCCTCACAAATGGTAGACTCTATCTAACCTAACTTTTCCTATTTCATTTATTTATCACCTTTATTTATTTTGTTTAGTTAAGGCCTGTTTGTTTTGTCTTTAATTTAACTAGTATGCTGGAATACGAATGTTATTGTTGTTTAGTTGTTTTATAATTGTTGGAATTGATACGATTTAAATTTGATACCTTTAAGTATTTTTAACGCTTAATTACCGCTACCTATTCGTTTAAAATCTTGATCTGAAATCATACCGAATCCGAATTTTTCTTAACCTACATCTAATACAAAATCCAAAATTGCTGCAATTCTGAGTTTATACTCTTAATATTAATAAACGTTGAATTACTCATTTTAAACCAAATCTGGAACTGTACTAACGCTAACATTTAAAAAAAATCAACTAACATTCAATTAAAAACAGGAATGGTCACGATCTCAAGTTTGTAGTATTCATTGCCCTCCATATTGGTCCTGTTGTCTGTAGATTTGATGGCTGGTCTAACGTGGGTGACACGTCCCCCTTTGAGTTAATGTTCCAAATATTCAAAATTAGTAGGTACTAGAGATAAATTAAATATATTTGGTTACCGATATAAGTATGTTAAAGCTGATACTTATGTATCTTAATTAGAGAGACCTAACTAGTGTTAAGTCACTGAAAACAATATCAAACACTCTGACCCTAACATGCCACTTTCCCCTCACCGTCTCCTAATTTGACCTAACTTAGGAGAAAGTGGTTTAATCTCAGTTAGGTCCTCCTTGATATAATTGTGTAGATACGCACCTTATATGTAATAAGTATACTCACAATGTCAATAATACTTCCGGAGGAAGCCTCCAAGGTACGGCTATGAAGACAACACAGACCACACCTCTAAAATTGAGGGAAGGAGACGTTTAAGTACCCCCAAAAGCGCAAGAGACTGAATTTAGTATAAGTCAACTATATCACCTTGTGAACGAACAGGCGGAACAGCTATCAAATCGACTATTTGCAAATTAATAAACCATCATAGATCCTTCTTTCAAAAAAAAAAAAACTGAAATGAGTTTGTTTCGAAAAAAAAAGTTTTATGGATGTTGTAGTAGCCTACAATAATTATTGTTTCATCTATCTTGATAATAAAATGAAGAAGTTATATGTCTGCNCTGAAATGAGTTTGTTTCGAAAAAAAAAGTTTTATGGATGTTGTAGTAGCCTACAATAATTATTGTTTCATCTATCTTGATAATAAAATGAAGAAGTTATATGTCTGCTGTCTGCCATGAGCATTGCACGATAACTACCGCCCGCAGAGGGCCAAAATTTTAAAATTAGAAGCATCTCAAAGCTGAGATTTTAATTTTTTTATTGTATTTTTTAAATTCATTAAAAACTGGACCGGCCATGTGGTGTCTGTTTGTCCGTACAACGCTTTTCTCAAACTTCTATATGAAGCTGAAACCAAACCCACTGATTACTTAAGAGTTATAATTACACCCTAAATTCTTAAAACTTAATTTTTGTTTGTGGGGCGGAGGGGGATCCAGTGGAGAGTCAGCACACCACGATCACGTGGCCAGAGCGTGGAACTATGGTGGTAGAGGGGGTTACATCAAATTTCAGCTGAGGTTGGGCCCGCCTCCTTTTCACGCCCTTGGCCAGTGGTATTTGAATATGTTATTATTTTTTCCTCCCAAGTTCTGCCTGTCTAGTTTTCAATTCAGTTAGTTGTTTAATATATTTGGAGAAAAAAAAATCCCCGGTGT
>CABFWB010000192.1:7991-48257 GCA_902151455.1 Timema bartmani
AAAAAAAAAAAAAATCTTTGCACCTATTTATGGTTTATGCATGGATTTGTTACAGAAATTTCACTTGCATTATTTATTGTACAAATATTTATCGTTATTACTTGAACTAATAGACTCTTTTTCAATCAAACTCGACTCGAAATGAAATATACCTACTTGTACACCCTCTACCAAAAACATATTTTCACTTTTTTAAGCTCGTGGAAGATGGAGCAAATTGGGTTATGTTTCCTCAGCCAAGTACGCACTTAGAAACCTTTTCTGGAACTTTTGTTTGCAAACATCTGCAAATGATGTTGTTCTTGCCTCCGAATTGTTGTTTGAGTGCTTTTAGGAAACTTGTAATGTGTTTTAAAAACTGAAGATAAACACCATCTCTTTGAAATGGAACAGAAAAAAAAGAAAGAAATGGAGACTTGATCCGCATGATCACGTATGAACAGAGGGGGTGGAAAAGGGGTGTAAATATTTGACTGACAAAACAACTAAACTATGAAAACTTACTAAAGAATTTACAAAAAAAAAACGTTAAAAATGTTCATGGTGATTTTTTTAAGAAAGGTTTCACCAGTAATTTTTTTATCGTCTCTTTATTGCTACCTGTTCATGCTATACGCATATATTATAATTACTCTAATGTGATAGGAATGAGGGAGGGAGTATTTTAGATGTAATCTACCCGCATTAGCATCGAGGGAGAGTGGGAAAACATTTAGTAAAAACCACCTTCAGTAGACCTGACCGGAAATCGAACCCCTTACTCTCCGACATTAGCAGGTCAGTCTAACACGAAAGTGACGCCTTAGTGATTGAAACGGATATCGGTCATTTAACGACACTTTATTAATGTCCCGTTTAACTGGTGAGTGTTTATTCGCATGACCTCGCACTGTAACATACATAGCTTGCTATATATAACACATAAATCAGAAATGAGGTATCTAGTATATAAAATCAAATTAGAAAGACATTAAGTATTTCGGTAGGATTACAGACCCCCTGGGTAGATGCGAGATTTGCCAAAAACTATTTTCACCGTTTTAAAATAGCGAAAGTTGGAATGAATGGGGTCAAAGAGTTTCTTTATAGCTAAGACAAGTTTTCTGTAGTAAAATACCTTGTAGAAAGACCTTTGCCGATTAATTTAAAATAGTTTTATTTTCCTTAACGTTACACATAATCACGTTGATATGTTAGGAACTAATAATATATAATTAAGAGTAAATGTACCCGAATTTGAAGGAAATGAGAGTAGCAAACAATTTGGTATATAGATGGTATATATGTATAAATTTGACATTTAAACCTAGTACCTATTGGCGCGGGGTTTTAAAACAGTAATTTGAAACCCACTTCAGTGGAAATATGGTGTAAGGCGTCACTCTCGTGTTAGACTGACCTTCTGATGATGAAAGAGGGGCTCTAATCCTGATTGGATCTACTGAGTGTGTTTTTTCCTAAATTGTTTCCCACTCTTCTTCCACGAAAATTTGATTATATTACCTCTAAAATTCTTCCATTTCTCAGCCCTACCCCATTAGAGTAATTTTCATTAATGTTTATAACCTGATCAGTTAGCTGCGCTGATAAACATAAAAATAAAGTTATTTAAAACACTCTGTATAGTTCAAACTGAAACCTTGCCTCATGGTCAGCGTATGAACAGGCTAGGCTCGAGGGAGGGGCTGCGAAGTGTTTATTGATGAAATTATGTGTTTGAAAGGCCGCAACTAATTAGTGCACTTTGAGGGGATGTTTATAAGCTGAGGTTTAGTTTGCTGCAGCAGTATCAATCCTGTATATATGCTCATTATTTTACCAGCTACTCATACAAGCTTTCAGCAGATTACACATCAAACGGCGAACTAAACCTCCTTCCTGGGAATACACAGGAGCGGACAAGCGTGTCAAACAAGTTGTCGCTTTGCCATATTACTAATCATTCCTATGTTCACGTGATCAAAGGTGCTAGGCTCACGTTTGACTGGATTTCCGGTCACTGGGAGATCGAGTATCAAATCTGGTTGCGTGGGACTTTTGGCGTAATCTGTGATTATCCTAGTTGAAAAACATGGGTCGTTTGGACCATGTTGGTGATAGAACGTTTGGCACAGTTGGGAAAACACCTGTTAGCCTGGTGTGTTTCGCATATGAAACTGGCCCATTCCATTGTAGATCGCTACACTTGAGTTGTCGTAAGTCTGACTGGCTGATAAAGTTTAATTTTCCACACGTGATAATACCAATATTATTTATTGAATATCTATCGTGAGCATAACAGTATTTGATGAGAAACGTTTTAATTGAAGAGAAAAGTTTGTCATTAAATTCCAGAACAACCTTGACAAATATTCAACAAATGTTGATATCACCATGTGAAGAAAATTAAACTCTATGTTTCTACTGGAGAATAATTTGATTTAATTTAACTAAAAAAATGTTTATACAAAAACTGCAAAATTACTTTCCTTAACTAACGTTCCTTATATTCCTACTTTATTTCTCTCATTCCCAGCTGAGGTCTTGGTACAGCAAGAAGGTGAAATTTATGTTGAGGTGACAGTGGTGTGCTCTGTAAGGTATAAAGCTTACCTTATGTTATTCAACTATTATCTAGCTTATAATATAGGATTTAAGTGTAATTCTTCAAGGTAAGACTGCTAGCTTTCAGGATAAACGGATTGTTTATCTTCACAATGACGTGTACATCATCAAAGTGACGTGTCTTTCTTTGTTTCCAGCCACCCATCGTGGTGCTGAACGTGGTGGTGCTGGAGGCGGAAGGTCTGGAGGCGAAGGATGCCAACGGTAAGCAAAGTCCCTGCCCCACCCCTCCACTCTATGGCCTGGGGGTAATGCTGCCCCCTAATCAGTGAAACCACACTGCAACCATGCAGCGTCATTGCACTCAGCATTGAAACTTTAAATGAGGACAACCTTACTCAATATGCTTCCTCCACTTATTTACCTTGTCCTTTTATCTAGTATTGAAACTTTAAATGAGGACAACCTTACTCAATGTGCTTCCTCCACTTCTTCTCCTCTTCCTTATATCTATTACTGCAACTATGCATGTGGACAATCCAAAATAGGCCAAGTTGTTGGGAAAAACGTCAGTGTTTTTGGCGTTTATTCTTTTTTAAATGAGGAAGAATATACTGATAGTAAAAATAAGGGGTGCCCACTGCCCATAGATATATTGGGTAGGCCACTTGCTTGCCATCACATTATATTGCCCTTGTATATAGTTGTTTATGGTAGGGATGGTATTGCATTGACCTCCCAAAAAGCAAATGTAACTTATGGTGGGTTTTTTACTCATTCAAGTTAATTGTTAACACGCTTTAATACCAATAGACTGCTCACAAGATAATAATAAAGTCTATAATCTAATAATATATAAAAGGTTGGTGAAAGTGAATCCTAAAGATGTGTACCAGTATGTCCTCTGGAAGGAAATTTGTGAAGCACATGGTGTAAAAAGTGTACCCTACTGGCATTTGAACCTCATTATTCGGAGTCAGTTACAAGGGATAGTCCTTGCATTAATCTTTCGTATCCATATTTATTAAATATTTATTTGAGTTTTAATACCCATTCGGGTTGCCTTATGTGTCAAGGAAAAGTAAAGTTGAATTTAGAGAAAGAGTACCCACAATTTTGTGTAGGAAGAGGGTAAAACCATTTAGGTTAAACCGCCCTCAATACATCCGACTGGGATTCGAACCCCGATCTTCTTATCATCCGCAGTCTAGTCTCTTGCGAGGGAAACGCCTTAGACTATTCGACCACCAAATATGCTCTATACATACTAATTACACTAATAGGGTGGGGATGTATACGGTAGAGCTTAGAAAATGTGTAATCGGATTTGCATGGAGGTAGAAGGAAAACAATTAGTAAAAAAAAATACCCTTGGTACACCCAGATGAGATTTAAACCCCGACTCACCCATTATAAACTAAACCAGATTAAATAAGCTTGACATTTTAACCACGTGTCCACTGTTCACCTATGTGAACTTTCCCTTTAAATACAATTTATAAACAACAATCAACTCGCTTCGGTGACTGCAAGGTCTAACGCGCTACTCTCGTGTTGACTAGACTGCCGATGACGGGGAGATCGAGGTTTGAATCTCAGTCTGATGTACTGAAGTGGGTTTTCCCAAAATGGTTTTCCACTCTCTATCTCTCCACGCAAATGTGGGTACACTTTCTTTAAATATAACCTATCTAATTCCTAAAACCATTAGTGTAATTAATACATAAGCGTATAACCCGAACGGGTGGTAAGACACGATGCTAAAAAACAATCATTGTATAGAGGTCTATTAAAGTAACGTATTTTATAATTTGTTGATATAGTTTTAAAGTTAATCTTATAAGAGAAAAATTCACATTTTAGGAAAATGTGATCGTTAAACAACTATCAACCACCTAGCTACTTTTCTTTGTCCTATATAATTTGGTTCCCTTCCTAATCGTCTTTAAATCTATCCCCTCCCGCGGTTTACGGGATTGACTTCCGGCTGTCTTTTTTGTGGCTGTTGGTGTGACAGTGATGTATGTTGACGCATCGACTACCCTTGCATGACAAACAACCTTGTTTTGATCCAGTTCCATGGGTTTGTCATCCTGTAGACCTTGTTTTACTGCGTCCTGGTAACACGAGCTTCATGGCTTGTTTGTCATTATGAGCCAAGTATTATTATTATTATTATTATTATTATTATTATTATCTTATTTAACTTATACATTCTGAGCTACCTTTAAAATACTTTTTCTAGAAAAAACAAGGAGCCGTAATTTTTTTTGTTTTCCTTATACCGGTACTTTTTAAATAATCGACAAATTACCATCAAAATTTGTATTCCTTAAATGATCAAAGGATTTCTATCAAAATTGATATAATTTAAATAACTAATTTAATAACTGTTTATAAATCAATGGCTTCATCATTTATGGTTGTGTAATGTATCCCGTTGGAATTTTTTGGATAATGATTGCGAATGGAAATTATATTTTAATGAGCCTTAAAATCTGGGAAGTGGATTTAAATTAAAACCTCTATAGTAGATCAAATATTTACTCCAATGAAAGTGTGAAACTGTTCATCAATTGAAGATTTAATTATAAACAACATTTTTTGTAAGCACTCTTTGGTTTTTAGAGGCCCCCCCCATGTGAATTTCCGATAACCAGGTATTACTTTACCCTCTTTGGTGAGGGGCTAACTGCCTGAAACATTTTAGCTTCCTGGATCTTCTGTCTTTGAATATTTTCAACATTTTTTTGTTTAATTCCTGAATTTGGAGGCCCCATGAGAAATTTGGGTTACCATATTTTCCAGTACTCGTGCGGGGCTACTTGCCTGCAAAATTTCAGCTTCTTAGGTCTTCTGGATTTAGAGATATTTTTTTTGCTAGACAGGAATATTGATAATTATTATAGTGGTGATAAATATCAGCTTCTTAGGTCTTCTGGATTTAGAGATATTTTTTTTTGCTAGACAGGAATATTGATAATTATTATAGTGGTGATAAATAAAGTCAAGCAAAATTTATATTCTTAACATAACTAACAGCTTTCAACCAAACTTAAAATTGTTTATACAACCAACAAATTTACACCAATCATTATATTCTTTAAATAATCAACAGATTTCCAACAAAATATATAACCTTTAATTAATAAACCAATTTATATCAAACTAGATATTGTTTCAATAATCTTTAGATTTTCACCCAACTTGATATATACGAGTATATCCATCAGAACATCTCTGTCTGTATCGTAAGCTACATTTATAAAAAGTAAAAAATTTTGACTTGGGATGGCTAAGGATATAAAATAAAGTAACAAAATTGATTAGAACGTTTTAAAATAATGTATATACAAAATTGTAAAGAGTCATTTAAGGAATTCTACATGCAAAATTTTTATCCTCAAGTAGTTAAAAAAAATTATCAACGTGTCTTACTACCTGTTCAGGTTATACAAATCTACAATAATTAATCAAATGGAGTAGATAGGAGCATTTTAAAGGTATTTTGCTTGCATTTGTGTGGAAGCAGATTGGGTAACCATTTAGGAAAAACCACCATTAGTAAACCCGATCGAGATTCGAACTCCAATCTCCCCGTCATCAGCAGACCAGTCCAACACGAGTGTGACTCCTTAGTCCATTGGCCACTGAAGCGGGTAATATATATTCAAAGTAAATCATATAAGATTAAAGTTTAAAGATTTGAAATATGTTCTCGCTAAACAACACAAACTAGATTTTAGATTTTATTTTAGCACCACGTATAACTATCCGTTCGGAATACACTTATGTACTAATCACGCTAGTAGTTTTAGAGATTAGTAAGTTTATATTTAGAGTAAGTGTGCCCCCATTTGCGTGGAGGGAAAGTAGAAAACCATTCTGAAAAAAACTCAGTGCACCCGACCAAGATTCAAACCTCAATCTCCCCAACATCGGCAGTCTTCTCTGCCTTGTTTATACTGCAAGTGATTGGTTCGCGAAGGCGCGACCCGAACGAACTACATGGTATTTAGTCTACGTGTGCAGACTGGAAGCGGATCTCTAGGGTTGCCACGAACCGAGCCCTATAGGGAACCCGCTAAGGGATTCCACTTGTCGAATAAAATCGCTCGGCAGCCAGGTGGCAACCGTTCAGTGACCAATAACCTTACTATAATTTATTTATAACCATGCATATTGAAAAGCTTACTAGCGCTGTGTTCCAAAGAAGATAGTTGTGGTACCCCAGTGACGTCCTTCACAAGACTGTGGGAGTACTAAAAAAGTTCTGAGCAGAAATATGTGGAGAATTAAACATTCCAGATTTAGTTAAAGTATTGTTTATTATATGCATTAATTATTAATATCAGATACCTAAACATTCCAGATTAGTCAAAGTATTTTGGTTACATGCCTTAATTAATAAATGAGGATTACACATTCCAAGTTTTTTTGTTATATTTTTAATTATTAATATTAGACCAAATGTTTTATGGAAGAGCGTGGTGGTTTTGCCAAAGAACACTTATTATTCCGTTAAAGTAATTTAAGAAGCTTTCCCTGATTCGGACAGCATTATTCTTAAAATAATGTTGTAATGTGTGTGGCTGTGGTATACCCTAATTTAGTTTAGTTGGACAACTTAAATAAGTAGAGTCCTGCCCTTCTTTCTCAAAAATGTAATTTTGTAATACTCGTGTTGTTTTTCACGTTTGTTTTGCTACCTAGATACATAATAAACTACAGGCCAAATAATATAACGTAAAAATTAATATTTTTAAATAGCTTCTAGTAAAATACTTATCTCAAAGTAATAACAAGTCTTTGTTCAGCATTTATTCTCTAAAATTAGTTGTAGTTTTGATCAATATTTCTTCTAGTTTGGAAAGTAAGAAATCAAATTACTCTTTACTCACCCGTAAATATTTAAAAAAAATTGTATTATCATACAAGCGAGCTTGACAATATTAGTTGTTAAATTCACCACCAGTCTCTCATTAAATTCATTATCTGAGCAAGATCTATAAGCACAAGGTATATCATCGAGTTTTAGAGCTATGTTTTCGAGTGTAATTGGTTTCCTAGAGAGTTTTGATATTAACATCATGAAACAAAGCAACTCAACACTGCACTGCGACTGATATTGACTTGACTAGATACCTCTTGCTATGTGAACAGCTCGTTGCTTGCCGCTACCCTCTAAGCAAATCTCTGACCTCTAGCCTCCAAGCAAGCCTCTAGCCTCTACCCTCCAAGCAAATAGCTTGCAGTATAAAAAAGGACTAATGCGAAAGTAGCGCGTTAGAACCACGCGACCACCAAAGCGGGTGTCTTTGATTTAAATACGTTATGATAGTCTTGTCTTTTTTTCCCCCTGGTATGTGGATGGGAGGGCAGAGGACTCTGTTAAAATCTCTGCTGAATTAAATCAACGAACAAAAGTACAATTCCCATCCCCGTAAATTATGTATCAACTAAACAAGTGTGGTTATTGGGTTGTCAACAAAACAAGCACTGCTTGACTGGACTGGACTTTAAATTTTTTCCCTCTTCTTCACCATTTATTTGACCCACCCCATACAAAATAATGTTATGTAATCAACAAATATACGTTTATCGACTTTAAAATTCAGCTTAGATAGTGAATAGAAGTAACTAGTTTACTAGTACAGTCAGATCAAAACCTTGCTTGACTTGGCAGCAACCCACGAGTCAACCTTGTAATTAAATATAAGCTATCTTGTAGTATTTCAGTAAATATTATAAAAGAACAAATCCATACAAATTTAAAACTTTCCATGTATCATATTTAATTTATCATATGGCTTTAAGCGTCTAAAATTTCCAAAATTAAGGGTACAGGGGGGAAGGGGGGTAAATTCACATTATACATATTTTACATATCAATACTATGTTTAAAGTTAATTTAAATATAACAGATACCTCTTTTAAGTATGATCTAAAGGGCTTTGTACAGGTCTCATGTTTGTCTAACAGATGGAAGCACTAACTCAAAATAAGCTAAAATTGTACTTTCTCCCCCTTTTCCCTTTTACGCAAATGCGGGTAGATTCCTAGCTCTAAAATGCTTCCTTCCTCATACCTACCCCATTATAGTAATTATCATATATGCGTACAACCTGAAAAGGTATTAAGACACGGTGATTTAAAAAAACAGTAAATATTATACAAATATAATGTTTCATTGTTTTAATGTTCTAAAATTGAATGTTTTTTCTAGTAATTTTTTATAATTATCTAATCAACTTCATGACGTCAACCCGCAATCGAGTGACCACTTTCTTCTGGTGAAGATAGTGCCTGCTTCTGCGAATAGAGGGTGTCATGTAGTCAGCACAATGAAGCCTCCAGCCAGTAATCTCACATTTTTAGACAAGATTTGCTAATTTTTTATTCAATTAACTCATTTTTAACCCTCCTTGGTGGCGTAGTTAGCTAACGCGCTAGTTTCGTGTTGATCCAGACTGCCGAGGACGGGGAGATCGAGGTTTGAAACTCGCTTGGGTGAACTGGCGGTAGTTTTCCTAAATGTTTTTCCACTATCCTTCCTCGTGAATGCGGATTCACTTCCTCTATATTCAACGTTCCCAATCGCTAACCCATTAGCGTAATTAGTACTTAAGCGTATAACCCGAGCGGTTAGTAAGACGCGGTGATAAATAACTAATTTTTACTCAAGAGGCTGAGTTTAACCCTGTTCTAGACCCACCTTTTCACATAAAAATTTGAAGCGCTGGGGACTGAACCCGGGACCTCTGGATTCGTAACTAGGAATTCTGATTACTATACCACATCTAATATCTAATAAATATAAATAAAACAATGAATCATAAAAGAAATTCCTATCCCATATATTATATCACAAAAAAGAATTAATCACAAAATTGTCATATAGGGAGGGCTTAGTTATATGACTAACTTATTTCCGAACGAAGTAGAAAGAGCTTTTATTCAGAACAGCAGTGAGTGTGGTCTTAAAGATATTACATTAGCATAAGTATCCGGAGTTGTATATGGGTAGCAACGCAACCAGCAACACTTTTATTTGCTTCTAACAGACGGAAATAAATTCTTCATTTTATTTTCTCCAATTCAATTTTTAATAAATTAAAAAAGATTAAACCCCAATATTAAAATTTTTGCTTCTAGGGGCATTTGTTCGTGCTCATATGCTATCAATGTTTAAATTTCAGCCCTCCAGGTGCGATAGATATCACGCAATGCTCGTGACAGGCAGACAAATAAACTCTTCATTTTATTAATAATACATTAAAAAAACTCAATACCGATCCGATACTGGGATATAAGTACTCATATGAGTAATAGTATACCCTGATTCTGCGTCCTCGTGGTCTAACACGCTAGTCTTGTAGTAGACTAGACTGCCAATGACGGGGAGATCTAGGTTCGAATTTCGGTCGGGTGTATCTAGATTGTTTTTTCCAAAATTGTTTTTTACTCTCCCTCCATGCAAATGAGGGTAAACTTACCATAAATATAGCTGACCTCATCCCTAAAATCATTAGTAAAATTATTACGCAAGCGTATAATCCGAATGGGTAGTAAGATGTAGTACTAAATAAAAAAGTAAGAGTATCGAAATAAAAATATCGAGTAAAAATATAGTTGTATCGAAAGGAAAATATCGATAGTATTAAAGAACCGCATCTTACTACCCGTTCGGTTGTACGCTTAAATACCAATTACGCTAATGGGTTATGAATCGGAAAAGTTGAATATAGAGGAGGTGAACCCGCATTTGCGTGAAGGAAGAGTGGAAAACCACTTAGAAAAACCACCATAGATCACCCGAGTGAGATTAGAACCTCAATTTTCCCGTCCTCGGCAGTCTAGCTCAACACGAAACTAGCGCGTTAGGTAACTACGCCATCAAGGTGGGTATATTTATATTACAATATCGATTAAATATATATATTGGTACTGGAAGGAGAATTTCGATTGTATTAAAGTATCGATAGTCTTAACCCCTCCCTACCTTGCTATATTTCTAAAATCTTTACCCAGTAATAATCGCCCTATACCTAAAACAATATCGAGCTCCTTTATATGATGTTAAAAGACGCTCGTAACATATAATAATAAATATAAAAGTGGTTGGTCGGGGATTTAAGAAAAGTAATACGATTGGCCATTTATTTCTCCTTCTGAGACTATACGTGATATGAACCCTTCAACTTGATAGGAGGCACGTGATGGCCTGGCGATAAAAGTGGTTGGTCGGGGATTTAAGAAAAGTAATACGATTGGCCATTTATTTCTCCTTCTGAGGCTATACGTGATATGAACCCTTCAACTTGATAGGAGGCACGTGATGGCCTGGCGGGAGTTAAGGAGGGTGATAAAATACCTGTCTACACCCTGGCAATCTCATCATCCAGCTTGAAAACGTGCCTAGGCTGCTTTATATACTTATTAACTGGTCTGTTCGCATTTCACTGCAGCACCCAATGTTGTAGTCCGATACAGTTCCTTGCAGTAAGCCGGGCATATCAGCTCGTGTATGATATCAGCCACTAAGTCAGACATAAGAGCCTGTATGTACTATCAGCACTAAATTAAACATATCAGTTTATATGCACTATCAGCACTAAGGCAAACATATGAGTTCTTGTGCACTATCAGTACTAAATCTAACATATGAGATCGTATATACTATCAACACTAAATTAAACAGATGAGTTTGTATGCACTAATAAAAGTGGTTGGTCGGGGATTTAAGAAAAGTAATACGATTGGCCATTTATTTCTCCTTCTGAGGCTATACGTGATATGAACCCTTCAACTTGATAGGAGGCACGTGATGGCCTGGCGGGAGTTAAGGAGGGTGATAAAATACCTGTCTACACCCTGGCAATCTCATCATCCAGCTTGAAAACGTGCCTAGGCTGCTTTATATACTTATTAACTGGTCTGTTCGCATTTCACTGCAGCACCCAATGTTGTAGTCCGATACAGTTCCTTGCAGTAAGCCGGGCATATCAGCTCGTGTATGATATCAGCCACTAAGTCAGACATAAGAGCCTGTATGTACTATCAGCACTAAATTAAACATATCAGTTTATATGCACTATCAGCACTAAGGCAAACATATGAGTTCTTGTGCACTATCAGTACTAAATCTAACATATGAGATCGTATATACTATCAACACTAAATTAAACAGATGAGTTTGTATGCACTATCAGCACTAAGTCAAACATGATTTCCTATGCACTATAAGCACTAAGTAAAACATATGAGTTTGTATGCACTATAGGCACTATGTCAACGATCCACCACTTGAATAACTTTTATGATAAATACAAGTATAATATAATCATACACTCCAAGTTATAGGTCTTGGAGGTCTTGCTCTTTAAAGATTGTCAGTTTGAAAATGAAGGGGAAAATAATTCTACTTAAATGCACCTAATTTAATATTATCTTTTATTTTCACTACATCTCAGTATCTATTTAGGCTATACGTATAGATTAAATTCTTTACTGGAATAGGGATAAGGTAGATATAGTTTCAGAGGAAAAGTACCCATATTTTCGTGAAGGGAGAGTGGGAAACAATTATTTAGGAAAAACCTTCCTCACTATATCCTGATGGAGATCTTAACCCCGATCTTCTCCTCATCGGTAGTCCAGTATTTTTATATAAGTGACGCCATAGAACATGCGACCACTCATATGGGTGAATTTAGACTAAATTTGTTTGTTTTTAATTTATAAAATAAGAATAAAGCGTATGTCCAATTCATAAAAAATTATTGTATTTTTTTTATGCCTCATCTTTGGGGGTTTTCCGTCATGACTAATTTATAAACTAATATAGTATATTTTAGTGTTTTTTCTATGAGAGTTTTCAGTCTTTTTCTAAAGAAAGGAGAAAAACTCAAATAATCTAAGTCACTTAAAATAAACTACCTTGAGTCGAGTGCTAAACACCAAAGTAATAGAATATTTTCGCTAAAAGGCTGCGTGTACAGCGTCGAGGCGTATTATCTAGCCGACATTCTGTCTGTAAGTTGGCACGATACGAGACTCGTTTTGTCACGCGACAGTTTCCCCACTCGTGTTGGTTACCTGCACCTGACACGCGGGAAGGAAATAGGAGGGAAGGGACTACCATAGAGATCATTAATACACAAAACAAAGAGTACTTTTGTGTGATAGTGTATTTCCGTTTCTTTACTATCTAATTCGGGCCATACACATAGTACACATGAAGTAGTAGGGATATGAAAGGTAGAATTAAAGAGGAAATTTACTCTATTTCGTATAAAAAGAGAGGTGAAAAACCATTTGGAAAAAAAAAATTCTACCTATACACATGGTTTGAAATTCAACCCTAACCTTCCCGAAGTAAGGAAGATAACAGTGGGTTTGATGCCTTAGCCCGGATAAAAGCACACTTAAATAAGTATCGTACTCCTATTGAATTATTACTTGTAACATCATGTATATTAAGGTTAAACAGTAAATATAAACCTACACTACACTAGCACTCAAACAACACTCAAGACTTGTTCTTGCGTACCATCCATTGGTAACTTTATAAACTGCAACTGCTTTTATCGAATTAAATGTATTCAATCATTTGTTAATTTTTTTTTTCGTATAATATTTATCAAACCCACTTCGGTGGTTGCATGGTATAATGTGCTACTCTAACAGTACACTAGACGGCCGATGACGGAAAGATCGAGGTTTGAATCTTGGTTGGGTGTACTGAGGGTGGTTTTTTCCCAAATGGCTATTCACTCACCCTCCATGCAAATGTGATTAAACTTCCTATTAATAAAACCTCCCTTATCTCTATAAATCACTAGCGTAATTAGTACATAATCGTATAAACTGAACAGGTAGTAATAAGACCCGGTGCTGGAAAAAAAATATATTGGAACAACTTTTTTATTTCTGTCATCGCGTCTTACTACCTGTTCAGGTTATACGCATATATGATAATTAATGTAATGGGATAGGGATGAGGAAGGAAGAATTTTAGAGGTAATCTACCCAGGTTTGCGTGGAAGAGAAGGGGGAAACAATTTAATATTTATTATTATTTATCACCGCGTCTCACTACCCGTTCGGGTTATACGCTTAAGTACTAATTACACTAATGGATTAGGAATGGGTAAGGTTTTGAATTTATAGGAAGTGAACCCGCATTTGCGTGGAGGGAGAGTGGAAAACCATTTAGGAAAAACCACACCCCAGTTCACCCGACCGAGAATTGGAACCTCGATCTCCCCGTCCTCGGTGGTATAGCTCAACACGACTCGCGCGTTAGACAACTACGCCACCGAGGCGGGTAACAATTTAATAAAAACCATCTTCAATAGACTCAGCTAGGATTCATACCCCGATATCCCAGTCTTCCGTAGGCTAATCCGAAACAATACTGATGACTTAGACCATTCAGTCATTCAAGCCGGTCTTAAACAGCTGTTGACTAAATCAAACATAACCACGTATTTCTCGTTTACTATGGATTAATCTACATCGGTGGTCATGCGTACTAGGCGTCATACACGTTTATTATGGCTTACTGGTAACAGGGATGTCATGGTTCAAATCCAAACAAGGCTATACTGAGGCTGGCTTCCACTAAATGGTTTCCCAGTTCTATCTACACGCGAATGCGGTTAAACTTCCTCTAAATTATACCTTTCTTATCCCTACCTTATTAGTATAAATATTCCGTTAGTTCATAAGGGTAATTTAACGTGACAGAAAAAATATTATCGAGTGCTACAGTCCGATTTTAATAGGAAGGGACTTTTGGAAAATACAAACATATTTTTATACCACCAACAGTAATAACATTTTACCATATTATTATCGTTATTTTATAGGTATTGATAATATCTATCAGAAGTGACAGCTCTATATTACACAACTTGACGTATGAATACGTTAAATTGGATCTAGTAACTTTTCTATTTGTCAGATAAGGTTCTTCCTATGAATATTGTACTGTAGCATCAGAGCGTCTGAATACAATTGCTTAGAAAGTCCTAGTATGTGTTAGCTGGAGTATACGCTAGAATTCTTCCTGAATAGGGATTTAAACTTTCCAGATTTTATCAATATATTTATCATACTTTGATAGATCGAACTCTACAGTATATTTGCGTACAACCCGAACGGGTAATAAGAAGCTATGCTGCTAATAATAATAATAATAATAATAATAATAATAATAATAATAATAAAAGCCAACTACGCCACCACGGTGGGTAACAATTTAATAAAAAAACATCTTCAATAGACTCAGCTAGGATTCAAACCCCGATATCCCAGTCTTCCGTAGGCTAATCTGAAACAATACTGATGACTTAGACCATTCAGTCATTCAAGCCGGTCTTGAACAGCTGTTGACTAAATTAAACAAAACCACGTACTTCTCATTTACTATGGATTAATATACATCGGTGGTCATGCGGACTAGGCGTCAAACACGTTTATTATGGCTCACTGATAACAGGGATGTCGTAGTTTAAATCCAAACAAGGCTATACTGAGGCTGGCTTCCACTAAATGGTTTCCCAGTTCTTTCTACACGCGAATGCGGTTAAACTTCCTCTAAATTATACCTTTCTGATCCTTACCTTATTAGTATAAATATTCCGTTAGTTCGTAAGGGTAATTTAACGTGACAGAAAAAATATTATCGAGTGCTACAGTACGATTTTAATAGGAAGGGACTTTTGGAAAATACAAACATATTTTTATGCCACCAACAGTAATAACATTTTACCATATTATTATCGTTATTTTATAGGTATTGATAATATCAATCAGAAGTGACAGATCCATATTACACAACTTGACGCATGAATACGTTAAATTGGATCTAGTAACTTTTCTATTTGTCAGATAAGGTTATTCCTATGAATATTGTACTTTAGCATCAGAGCGTCTGAATACAATTGCTTAGAAAGTCCTAGTATGTGCTAGCTGGAGTATACGCTAGAATTCTTCCTGAATATGTGTTTAAACTTTCCAGATTTTAACAATATATTTATCATACTTTGATAGATCGAACTCTACAGTATATTTGCGTACAACCCGAATTAGAGTAAGAAGCGGTGCTGCTAATAATAATAATAATAATAATAATAATAATAATAATAATAGTAATAATAATAATAATAATAATACAGTATATTGATCAAATTATATCGATAGATCAGCTATTTACGATGTATGGGAGTGCATTGGTCAGGGCGAGTTGGAACAGTGGTATTAAGATGGCTGTTTTGTAATTATACTCCTTGTCACTCTTCACTTTTTAATGTTTTGGTTACCTAGATGTTGAAAATAGCAGACAAATTTGGTAAAAAATAAAAAAGAATCGACAATTTTAATAAAAATAGATCAAAAAATCGTTCAATTTATCTTGATTGACAAGCTTTAAAGACCAGTCCAATTTTTATTTCTTGTTTATCGTATGCCACCATGGTTTGTCAGCTAGATATTCCTGGTCTTCTATTGGCAGTGGCGGATATACAATCGTCTTATGAGGCTGGGGCACCATGTAGGTGCGGTTGCTTCACTCCACTGAGATGATTTGATGATGATGATTATGTGGTTCCAGTCGAATCCTTAAAACTAACTAACCAGAAGAACAATTCCCCTTTGGGAAAAAATACCTATAGTCGCACCGTGAATCAAACCCGGGACCTTTAGTTTAGTAGTCAGTAATGATAACCACTAGTCAGAGAGACCGATCCGTAGTAAGATAAACTAATATCGATAAAGTTATCGATATATCGGATACTAAAAACATCGATATAAATAAATGTATATATAATATATATCCCTATATATTTGTCATCCTTACCCTCATGTTCTTGTTTGGGCTGACTACACATACCGGCTCCATAAAGTCGGAAGCGGCCATCTATTTTGCTAATGGAATGAACTTGTCAACATAACGTGGCTCTCCCACCGGGGGGGTCGTGGGCTTGTCAAGGCTCGCACTCGTCCACTTAACCTAATCCTCCAAACACCAGACTTATAAGAAAAACCTGAAATAGGGGTGGGGCTGGGGCCTACGTTGTTAGCCTTGTTTTGTTTTTGTCCTTATCTCGCGATATCTAAGAGCAAGGTGGCATCAACGTCCTTGGTACAGTGTACACTGGTCCAAAAACAACACTTGTAAATACAAGCACACGACCCAAGTGTTCGGGACGGAAACAAACTTGAGATAGGCATGGAATAGCTTGATGTATTGTGCAGACACTGTAGGAACAAACTTGATTAAGGAAGGACAACATTGAATTGACGTGTACGGGGAGTAAACGCGAATTTGTGCAGTTATAAACAGAAAAACAAATATCCATGGCTTGAGCTTTACCGACCGAGTGACCGCCACCGTTAATGGTGGTTTTATATACTGGAAATACTACTTATTTATTCATGTGTCTCCTAATTTGTCTTCATGAGGCTGAGTTTGACCCCGTTAAAGACCCACTGGTTCACAGATAAAATCTGGAAGCTTCGGGGGTCGAACCCAGGACCTATAAATCTGGAGCCTAGAAATCTGATCACTATACCACAATATCTTAATATATATAATTCTTCTGTACGTGTGTATGTCACTGAACTCCTCCTAAATGGCTGGACCGATTTTGATGAAATTTTTTGTGTGTGTTTTAGTGGGTCCGTGGATGGTTTATATTCACAATTGGACCCGGTAGGTGGCGCTGCAATCGGGTCCTAGGAATTTTTTTATTTTTTACGGAATTTTTATGGGGGGAATTTTTTTAAAGATTTTTTGCATATTAGAACATGTAACCTCAAAATTTCACCCTCCCCCCCCTCCCCAATATTTATAATAATGAATATAATATTAATAATTGACCGGTAAAAAAATCATAAGTTCATCAATAATTGACCGTTAAAACCTTCTGAAAAGTTCATGAATAATTGAACTTCTGAGAATAATTGATAGTTATGTTTGTTTTTCGATACAGCTGATGTTTGTGGAGTTGTGGGCGAAATGCCAAAAATGAAAAGATGTTTTATTTTGTATGTTGTCTTGACAAACACTGAATTTGTAATATTTGTGTTGCTCACTAATTGGAGTTCATTGTGAATTTGTAATTGTTATGATTACATAGTATTTGTTTTGACATTTGAAATCAATTATGTCACCCAAACAAAAAGCCAACGTTCGGGCAGGACAAAGTCTGTTGGGTCCGCTAGTATCATATAAATATATATGATGATTTTTATTATGTTCAAGTAATATGGCCTCAGCCCTCTCTCTTAATTTATTGATTGAAATTAGATTATTAATAAAATAAATAAGGTTTCTTGGAGTTAATTTTGTATATTAATATTAGTATTAGTTTCTTTTTTTAGTGCGGCTTATACATTATTTTTATACTCTTATAAACAACATGGTATTATATATTCATGTTTGTTAAATTATTCAATAGGATTTATCCGTTATCAAATCATCATCATAAAATCAGTAAAAACTTTTAGTTTAGTATTTTACACATCGTAATCTCCAAAGTTTTTGAATATATGTTATGATCAGAGTTACATTTGAGTAAATCTTTTTAAATTAAGAAGAAAAGTCCTGTTCAAATTGAGCGATAACTATGACATAAATAAACAAAACTGTTTATATTACTATATGTTGAAAATTAAACGAAATATTTCTGCTGAAGCGATGTATTATTTATTTTGGACCAAAAATAATGTTTTGTCAAAATAAACAGTAAAGATATGATGAACCTTAGCACGCGTTCCATTCATTCGCACATTAAGGTAAGGACGTTGTAATTAATCAATGACTACATATTTTCTCATAATAAACAATATTTCTTATAAAGGGATATAAACCGAAATATTCTATAAATTCTCTTTGTTTATTTCTATAACACTAAAACTGACCAAATCGAATTGAAACAAGAAGAGGTATTGAAATATAAAATAAAAGTAAGTCAAAATAGTGGAGTGAACAACTTTACATACATAATACAGCCTTATATAAGTGTCATCGCTTTAACTCTTCACATTTGGTAAATTCATAAAAAAAAATTACAAAAACAATATTTTCATTTATATATAAATATATAAACACACATTTATATATAGCTTCTTGCATATTTCATTATGTTATGTGAAATCTATAAGAATTTACCATAAATTACACCATATCCGCACTGAAAAAATATAATATTGACTTTGGGTCATATTTTTTTACTTGTACGTCTGACGCAATGGTTATTAATATTAATCTAATAGGATGGGAATCAACAAAGTAATGAAGAGAAATCGTATAAAAATTCAACTTGATGAAGAGTAGATAAACATCCTCGTAGGTTAATCAGCCTCAGAGCACCCAGCCGGGATTAGAATGTGAGTCGTGACCCATTTTGCCTAAATTAGTCAGGCTGGTCAAATACACTGGCGCTGAGTTAACTCAGTTGATGCAGCATTTCAATATAAGAGCGTCAAAATAACATTGATAGAAATAATTATATTTGTAAAAAAATATATTTAGAAACGCTTCCTACCATCATTACCGATATGCGCGTATGTTAAGCTAATGTGTTAATGATGAATAAGGTTTAATTTATAGGAAGTGTACCCGCATTTGTGTGGAAGGAAAGTGGCCCTTTAATAAAAACCACCCTTAGAACACCTGACAGTAAATCAAACATTCATCTTCCTATCATCGGCAATCTATTATATTGCAAGGGTGACGCCTTAGACCATTCGGCCACTGAGGTGGGTAAAAAAACAAAGTACTCTTACTATTATTGGATTTGCGTCATAAAGACAATGTGAAGGAAAGAACCACTAACAGAAACCCGTGAGATAGAATGAGCAATCAATATGTCATATACTTGTGTTGATTCTGGTTGCATCGTCATTTCTTTGCAGGAGATTTATATTCAAACCCCGTGAGATATAATGAGCAAGCAATATGTCATACACTTGTGTTGATTCTGGTTGCATCGCCATTTCTTTGCAGGAGATTTATATTCAAACCCCGTGAGATATAATGAGCAAGCAATATGTCATACACTTGTGTCTACACGAGTTTCATCATTACATTTTTTCAGGGGATATAAGCCACAAGCCCCGTGAGGTAGAACTAGTCTGCAATATGTCATACAAATCGTTTACACTAGTTGCATCACTGCATCATTGCAGGGGATATGACACAATCACCTTGAGAGAAAATAAGCCAGAAATACATCATACACAAGAACTTAAAGTGATTAATTTGGAATTGCAAGGAATATATAAACAACAACATTTGTGGAATATAACATTCATTGGTGATTAGTGTGATTGCTTGATGCCTGAGGGGCAAAGTTGACATCCTATAGAATCTGGTATAAAAAAATAAGATTGCATTATATTATTAAAACCTTTTTTAGATGCATACATATTTTATTTATTTGTTGCTAGAGTAAATTAATTTAATAGAATTACTAAACATAGATGTAACTTAGGCTTTGTATTTTTACTGCCATTTCAGTATTTGCTTCCAGTATAAATGGTTTGTGTTTGAAGGGATAGTCTTGGTATTAATTAAATAACAACATAAGTTGTCAGCAAAATATTACGAAATATTAGGTTTGAACTATAAAAGCACTGTTAGTGTATATAAAAATAATGATGACTCATGCTTGGAGGTTCAGATGTTTTAGTATATGTATTTATTTATTATGAGGTGTTTTGTCTTACGAGAGGTCCATTCTTTTTATCAGTGAACTTGTCAGCTTCCAGAATTTTCTTATTTCCTTCAAGTCATCCAATATTTTAATCTTCCTTCTTCTTAATCTCCTCTTTCCCTCAACCTTTCCTTCCATGGCGTCGTGTAGAAGACAGTTCCTCATAAGGATGTGTCCGATCCAGTTTTCTTTGCACCTAAGAATCACATCCAAAATGGTTCTCTTCTCACCCACTCATCTTAGGACTCCTTCATTTGTCACCCTATCTGTCCACCTGATATTCTCATGTCTTCTCCAGCATCACATTTCAAAACTTTCCAAGTATTTCTTCTCCATCTTGCTGAGAGTCCAAGCTTCTGCTCCATATAGTGCGATGCTCAATATGTAGAATGTAATCAGTTCCTTTCTTAGTTCCAAACTCAACTTACTGGACAGCATAAACCTCTACTTGTTGAAAGCTTCCTTGGCGATGGCGATCCTCGACCTAATTTCCTTGGTGCAGTAGTCATCCTTTGTCAGCAGACTTACCAGGTACTTCAACTGCCATTTGTTTTCCAACACCTGGTGTCCAAATTTGATTTTCAACAGCTTTTCATATTATGAAATCGCCATCACTTTTAACTTTTCAATGTTGATCTCCATGCCATATCTTCTCCTTATCTCCACCAGCCAGTTCATCATTTGTATATTAAATAACAGTTATTTTATAGCGTTGATTGTTATTTACGTGGAAAAGAATAGTTATTTATTCAAACATATGCTTAATTTGTTTTAATCAATCTAATATGATTTTAATTTCCAAAGAGTTTTACTAAACTAAAACGTTTGAACAAAATAAGTAATATCAATAAATGTATTAGTTTTATAATGTTTAAGGTAATTTATTTTTCTTGCTATAAATTATTCCCACATCTCAGTTTAGAAATAGCTTCATGATTTGATATGTATAAATTAAGTCGCTGAACCCTTTGGCTCAAATATCGACAGGGTCCTTTTTTTATTTTCTGACGCTTTCTTAAAGAAGGTGGAATAGTTTCTCAAGTTAAAATAAAGGGTGTATTAGTCCTTAGCTTGTTTTTTTGTCACCACGTCATACTACCCGTTCATATTGTATGCGTGTGTACCTAATTAAGCCAGTGTTTTAGGGATGAGTAAGTTTGAATTTAGATGAAGTTTACTCTCATTTGCGTTTAAATAAAGTGGAAAACCAATCTCAGCACACCTGACCGGGGCTCTAACTACAATCTATCCGTAATCGGCAGTCCAGTATATTATGCGAGTGACACCTTAGACTATTCGACCAACAAAGTGGGTCTTGGATTGTGTTGAAAAGATTAAATAAACTTAATACCAAACAAGCTGCTGATCTGAAGCTCCATTAGATTCTAAATTTGATAACGCTTTTTAATTTATTAGTTTTATAAATATTAAACTTATTTACTTAAATATGAATTACTAGTATTATAAACCTGTCAGCAACAGGTAAACTAGACTTGAACAATTAGAATGCAAAGTACATGTTTACTATAAACTATAAATTGAAAACGCAAACCCCTCACCACGTTCTTTTAATTCACGAAATATTTTTTTTAAATCTATGAGAAAAAAATCGAAATTTAGCTTAATTAGGTTCTGTGCCGTGGTATATTTTATAGGTGTGCTAAGTTTCACCATTAAATGGCTTCCAGAGCGTGTGTAGGGCCACACACACACACACACACACACATTAGGAAATTATACACAGAGATAAATAAATAATAAATGTCACAATATAATTTTAATCATTTACATTTATTTAATAATTAGTTAATAATATATATTTAAAAAAACTTTAACAGAATATTTCAAATTGTCAAAAAAGATTTTAAAAATCAATGTCTTGATTATTCTTAGTAAATTTGAAAAATGTTGATTTGTTTTAAATAAGCTAAATACGGGTAAGAACCAAACTATTTTATCAAAAAAATATTGAAAATAACATTTTCAACAATACATTTCATTGTGTGTTCGTGTGAAAGTTACGAGTGGGTATTCAACCCAATTCAATATGCAATACTATAGATATGGTACATTCATTAAATTGAATGTAATTTATCTAAACATGGGACCTTTTCCCCCCACCCACCCTACACCTCATTTTAGTGAATGGCTCAAAGTATCGTGGCCCCAACCCCCTCTATAAACACTCGAGTATTCAAACAAAGCGAAACTTTGTAATGAAATCATAGTTCAGTTACATAATACGTCCTTGTCATTATCCGCAACACTCCGTAACGTCCGTAGATTAAACTCCACATACGTAATACAATGGATGTAGCCTCTTGGGTTAATCTTGTTAAATGTCAGGCAGTTGATACCGCTAACGATCTATTTACAGTGCAACAAAACGGTAGATTAAGAGCGGTTTATGGGTACGATGGAGGTCGCAAAAACGAAACTGATGAAGTTGTCATGGAAATTGTCGAGCTAAGGACCTGTTATTCAAGGGATGTCAAACAATCGTGTTTGTCTTTTGTTTTGTAGAGAAATCACTGTAGCACCATTTCCCTTTGAAATAATACGAGCTATATTAATAAAATGTACTACATACGAGTATTATCCGACTAAGATATCAAATAAAACACTGCGTGATTTTAACAATTAATTAAAAACAGTTTTAATAACGTCCTCTATTTTTGACATAGCCTTCAAGACAGCAAAATGTATTTTAAAAGCAATTTCTAAATAATAATAATAAACTATAACAATGAGTTTATTTTTGGTAAGGAAGGTAATTTTTGTCAAGTAATTGCAATACTATAGGCTGATGAATGAACAAATATTTTCTTTAATCTTTGTTATACAACAAAAAAAGAAATTAATTTAATAATTTGTTAAAAAAATATATGTCCATTGCAGTATAGCTTAGTAGGCACCAAGTATTATTATTATTATTATTATACATCATCATCATCATCATCATCGCGTCTTACAAACAGTTCGGGCTTTAACCTTATGTACTAATTACGATAAGGGTTTGAGGGATTAGGTATCTTAAATTAATAGGAAGTGTACACGCATTTTCGTGGAGGTAGAATGGAAAACCACCCTCAGTACACTCGACCGAGATTAAAACCTGAATCTCCCCGTCATCGGCAATCTAGTCTACTGCGAGAGTAGCGCGTTAGACCACGCGGCCATCTAATAGGGTTTAAGAAAATTATTTGACATTTAATAAATTTACTAAAAATATTTATTATATTTATTAATACATTTCTATTATCTGCAAGTGTCGCTTTTAGTGGATAAAATCAACACCTACAATTTTATATCAATAATATAGAAAATCAATGTTGATCGCAAAATAATGTGTATGTATTTTCTAAAAGTTCTTTACTACTAGAATCTCACTATAAGTATGTTCGCAATTATTACTCAAATGAGATTGTATTTATGTTTTACAGATTATCTGTGAGCCGTGTTGCCTGGATCTTCATACACAAACCTTTGCCGATAAATGGGTACTATCAAAAAACTATTCAACCTTTTTTTTCAGATCATGGCACATTGAAAAATGTGCTAAAATTGTGAAGGCACAGCATAATTATTTTTTAAGTAGAGATTTTGTCATTAAAAAACTAGTAATATGATTATGTTTAAAAATTCAATAGATAAAAATTATAATGATTTATTTATTTAAAAAAAATAGTGATGGCAGTATATTTAAAAAAAAAATTAACTTTTCTTTTCGACCCTCCCCCATGCTTCCTGCTGACCCTTCGTGGAACACCACTGTGCCGCAGCACACCGGTTGAAAAACGCTTACCTAAGCCAAGGAGAAAAATGTGTTCCAAGAATGTGCAAGATCAAAACTAGAATGGGAAATATTGTGCAACAGAATTTGTCTTAAAACGATTTGGATATTTTTTTATTTTTTTCAGGAGGGATCCATCGAGCCATGGTTTGTTTGTCTATAGAAAAGAGGTATGTAACCCCTCCCACCCTTCCCTTGTGACAGGTTTCAGTGACCCCTACTGCCTGTTGGGTCTGGTGCCCGGCGTCGCGGCGCTCGACAGCGACGGTCGTTCCACGGGCTCCTCGCCGTCTTGTAGCAGCTCCAGTGTTGCCTGTATCAGCCGGCAGACGAGCTTCGAGAACGCATCGGAAGAGGTCGTCGTCGGCAGTTGTAGCAGCAGCTCGTCTCTCGTTGCCACGCCAGTTTCCGTCATGGCGGGGACTACTCGGTGATTCCATTACAGTTTTCCATCCCCTACCTTTTCTCTTTCTCTCCTCATTATTCGCCTCCCCCCACGCACCTCTGTCCTCCCTGTATGTCTATGGTCGTATATTTCTCTTTCTCTCTTTCTCGTCTCTGTGTGACTCCTCTGCGACGACGGAAGCGACGTCGAACTACCGGGTTGTGGTTTTTAAACTCTAGCGATCAGTGTCGCCAACTTACCTTTTAAAATATCTCTTTCTTTTGTCAAAAGATTTTTGAAAATTGAACGTTTTTACCACTTCAGTTTGTATAAAATTTAATATGGCTACTTTTGGACAAAAAGTAATTCACTTTTCTCTATTACATTGTGAATTAGAGTCGACCAAATCCGCACCGGTAGGCACGCAGGCTAAGTGTCAAGATCATATAATTTAATGTTATTGGTGGTGGTGGTGAGGTACACACACTAATCACAATCGAGTGTTCTGAGGGGTTTTACACACTTTCTATCCACGCAAATGTGGGCACATATACTCTAAGTTTGACGTTTGTCGCCTCTACTCAATTAGTATGGCAAGGATGGGGATGTAGAGAACAATAGTTAAGGAGAGGGTTTTTTTTCAATTTTTATATCAAAAAATGTTTGGCTAAAATAAATCAAATAAATCTACAATAGAAACAAAGTGTTTAATTTTATTCCCATGGTGATAATAACAGTTGTTGAATATCTGTCATGAGCATAGCGGTATTAGATAATAAACTTTTTAAATGAGGAGAAACATTTGTCATTAAATTCCAAGACATCCTTGACAGATATTCAACAACTGTTAAGGTCATCATGTGAATAAAATTAAACTCTCAATTTTTCTCGGATAGTTATTCAATTTATTCTGGATAAAAAAAGTTTTGCCATAAAAACTGCAAAAACACCAACCTTAGCTCACGTTCCCAATAACCTCACCTTAAATTCTCTGAATGCAGATGGGTAGTAAGACGTGGATGAAAAAAAGTTGACCAAATACTTTCATATAAACTCTTGTCTTAACGTAGAGTTGAAATGATATGTTCAAAATATTCCTAAGCATAGCTTATTATTTAACTGAAAGAAAAAATTATTATAAATAATTGTTGTTAATGGACGTGGCTAGCCACACTAATTATTTGGCAAAACTCTGACCCAAGAGAACCGGGGTTTAACTCTACTAGCTTCACTGATAACATTTTCCTTTTTAAATATCAGTTTTACAGCCAATCTTCAAATAGTTCAGATTATATAGATTTATAAAAATTCCCTTCGTGGACTAAAGAGGAAGTTTTTATAGGTCCCGCATTTGGGACTAAGGACCAATTTCATAGTCACACTTTGTGCTTCTCAAGTGCGGCTTGGTACCAAACACAAGACGACAACTAACAAGACCAAAATGGAATGGGCCAGCTTCATATGCGAAACTGGCCCATTCGATTATGGTGTAGGTAGGTGTCGTCTTGTTTTAGTAAAGCTCCGCACTTTAGGCGTACCAAATCTGAATATGAAACTGGTCCTAAGACCCTAAGATACAGATATTCTCTTTTGCACCACATTGAACCCCGGGTGTGTTTTGAAGTCCCTCGCGTTGTGCAAAATAAGTTTGGTCAGAGAGTGATTCTTAACTCAAAACTTTTGAGATAGACTATCTTAAAATCCTGATGGGAATCACAAATATCACTCGGTAAGTACTCGGCCCAAAACTAGTGATTTTGCGGGAAAAGTTTGTGTTTCCTTGTACGTCTCTCTCGTGAGGGAACTGTCATGTCGATAGTTGGCCACACTGATTGCTTCCATGACCTATCTTTGTTATGTTGCAGTGTTTGTGTAGTGCTCGCGCCTGTCATAGTCTTCAAAGGTTCGCCGAACCTACATAAAATATTTTAATGCCTGTGTACCTGCTCTCGTAT
This sequence comes from Timema bartmani, assembly GCA_902151455.1. Taxonomy (NCBI): domain Eukaryota; kingdom Metazoa; phylum Arthropoda; class Insecta; order Phasmatodea; family Timematidae; genus Timema; species Timema bartmani. The sequence goes on from CABFWB010000192.1 coordinate 34,395, forward strand.
AACATGTTTTTTGTGCCTGTTTTTAAACTATTCAAATGTGTCTAAACCATATAAATGTATGTGTTTGGTCTGAAACTAAAAAGCCACAGCTAAAGAAGTTAAATATATAATATATTAGTAATTATTACTTTTAAAATTATAATTATCTAATTAAATCCAAAAAATTAATAAGAACCTATTTCACTTGATTGTTATATTTAAAATCACATCACTAAATATACGTTTAAAGTAGGTAGCCCCTGTTATGTGTTACGCATCATTCATATAATTAATATAATATATACTACTTATTTACTTAATTTAGAAAATTATAAGTTTATACTGAAAGCTTAAATTTTATTTATATTTAAACAAACCCACAACACATTTTTTATTTGTGTGTCAAACATTGCAATAAAAATAATAAAAACCTTGATTTTCAAATCTTTAACGACATATAATTTTCAATAATAACAAACTCTAGTAAAATTAATTGGATTCAAAGTTGGGCACTGGTTAGATTACAGTGGTTTATCAATTACTCTTTTCATGGAAACAAAATGGCGGGGATACACAATTTAAATTAGTCCTATATGTTAACTGGACGCCTGAACTATATTCATGTGAAATTTCACAACGATCGACGTAGTGGTTTTTGCGTGAAAAATTAACAGACAGCTCACTTTTATATATTAGTAGGATTTATGTCATATATTATTCTTTCTAATTTCTTAATATTCTACCAAAACATTTGTTTCCTATTTGGTAAAGTTTTATCATTTTTGTTTTAAATCATTTATTTGCTATTGAGTAACTGTAATCTAAGATCTGGTGATATGTAGCTCTAAAAATGTATGTTTCGAGGTTTGAATCTCTGTCGGATGTAGTAAGGTTGTTTTTTTCAAAATTGATTCTACCCTCCCTACCTCCACGCAAATGCGCGTACGATTCTTATAAATATAACCTTCCTAATCCCTTAAACTACTATTGTAATTATTACATAATCGTATAATTCGAACGGGTAGTAAGACGCGGTGCTAAAATAAATCTCTCCTATAGGTCGTGAACAGGGATTCGAGCACGGACTCCTTGAATAATCTCACACCATATTGTTTTAGATGTAAAACTTGTTGTTTCAAAACATTATCGATTGTGTTTCTGTGTTTATCTTCAGGATACCAAATTGAATGTCAAATCCTTCAGATAAAACATTATATCTCATTATAAAAATTATGTTACTAAAACTTTATCTTTAGCTGTGGCCCTGATAAATATTGTGATCAGTTCTGAGAACTCCTTAAACTTTCTAATCGTGCATTGTGAAATTCCTGTTGCCTGAAGATATCAAATAACTTTGCTGCTCTGTTTTATTTCTCTGGATATTTATCAAATTAAAAGCTAATTTTTTGTGTCAGTTTACGTTAACATATTCCTCGTAAAATTTATAATATCTCTTCTCTTACTAACGCCAGTGATGTGTTTTGCTTACACCCTTCGTTATAAGCCCGCTATTCATCTTTTTCCGCTCACTTCCAGTTTCTTGTTTAAGATTTAAATTTATACTTAAGGTAGAGTTAAGTATTCATAGCCATCATATCAAGGTAGTAAAAGATGATTTTAATATAAAATAATACAGTATATTAAATAAAACACATCCCTCTTCGGTGGTCGAATGATCTAGGTCGTCACTATCACAATAGACTGTATTTTCGATGAAAGGGGGATTGAGGTTCAAATCTCGGTTGATTGTTCTTAGGGTGGTTTTCCACTCGATATTTATGATAAATGAGGGTACGTACGCTTGTCCTAAATTCAACCTTTCATAACCCTAACACATTAGCGTAATTAGTGAAAAAGCTTATAGCTCAAAAGAGGTGCTAAAATAAAAAATATAAAAAGAATTACCATTGTTTATCAAGTTAAAATATTATAAGAGTAATAAAAATATTGCGCGTCTGGGCTACATCATTCGTAGCCCAGTAGTGGAAAGATTAGCTAGTACTAATGTACGGTTGCCCAGGGGACGTCCAAATGTACTAATCTTATATCCTTTCAATGAAGGCTCTTTCCATGTCCCGGTGATATGAGGTGAGGGTGATAGTGAGTATGAGGGTGTGGAACCAGTGGAAACACTTTTAACCTAACTAACCAAAACCTGGTGAACGTTGGGGCAATTGTCCTTTCGATAAAAGTACACAAGGTACCAGCCGGGAATAGAACCCTGGACCCATAAGCTAGTAACCAGGTGCATTAAATACTACACCATGGGGCCGGTTATTCATTATGTTTAAATTATATATAAATGAGTGTATATTATGTTGAATCAATAACCTTGTAGGTTTTTTTTAACTATGTAAAATTAAGTACCAACATTTGGATAGTTATACAAATATAGATCAACTAACGTTTTCTTAATAATATGATATTATATTTACCCTATATATAAATTATATTAAACAAACATAAATCACTTCAAACTAAATAGAGAATAGAAGATTAATATCGTATGAGAAACTAGATTACGGGCATAATAATTGTATTTTATTTGTATGATGTACTCTAGAAACGTGAATTGCTTTCCTGATTCTAGTAATATATTTAGACGACATATTTGTTGATTCAGCCACTTGTCTGTGGGAAAAGAACGTGTGACCATCGGAACGCGGCCATGTTTTATTTGGGGGAGGCTAGATAGTTAGGGATCGGAGGAGACGGCGGAACAAACAGTAATCGCAAGCCTGTCACGTGATGTTTGGCGTGACTGGAATTAAAATCGCTGAGTAAAGTAAACACACGCTATTTATTGTATCTACTAACCTACCGCGAATACTCAAACATTAATGGTAACATTTTTGTTTGAGTTTACAAACCAAAGGGAATAGACTATTTAAAAGCTGTCAACATTGGCATTTATTGTTATATTGACCTAGACCGCTGAGGACGGGGAGATAGAGGTTTGACTCTCGGTCGGGTGAACGGGAGTGTTTATTCTAAATGGTTTTCCACTCTCCCTTCAAGCAAACGTGGGTTCACTTCCTCTAAATTCAACCTTCCTAGTTCCTAATCAATTAGTGTAATTAGTACTTAAGCGTATAACCCCAACGGGTAGTAAGTTAGCGGTGCTAAATAAAATAAATAAAAGTAGCTCAGTTTTGTTACCAAACTAGATGAGAATCATTTATCATTATCATCTCCACATATACAGTCCAGTGTTAATAGGAAGGGCCTTTAAAAAAAATCCAGATTCTTTTATTTTTGCAGACCAAATTAAGAACATTTTACTAGCCTAACCTAATCTATGACACAATAAAATAAATCTGTATTAAAGCAGAAGGAAAGTATTGTTGGTTCATGGGGCCAAATTAGAACAGGCAATGAGGTCGAATTAGGATGGCTGAAAGGTTAGTAGAGCTATTCCCCCGAAAATTAAATTGTATATGTTAGGGTGGTATGCAAAATCTGTGTAATGTCAAGTTTAGCCGGGAGATGTCAGCATTAGCCGGATTCAGTGGATCAAGTCAAAAATATAAAGTAATTTATCTCATTTACGACACAATCCGGATAATATCGGCACTAGCCAGCAAGACTTGAATAACGTGGAATAATATTTGTAAAACTAAGCAAGTTTCTATATGAATTTTATTTTGAAACAATATTTCGAAAATGAACAGTAAATTGGATCGTATCAGTGCACTAACATTTATTTTCCACTAACCTAACTTAGCTTAACCTAACCTAATTTAAACTAGTCTAACATAAGAATCAAATAGCCCAAGCTATTATTTATGTTTTTTAGTGAAGAATTTCCCATCTAGATATCATATTCAGAAAATTGAAAAATGAAACCTGGACACGGGAATCGAAGCCGGGACCTTTGGCTTAGTACGCCAATGCTCTAACCACTGAGCTATCCAGGAATCATCCCGTGCCCAAGGTCATTCTTCACTCATATTTATAAGGCAGATTCTATTATGGACGTGTGGAAATCGTCGGCTACAAATGTGTGATTTTACCGCGCGTGACGATTCCTGGATAGCTCAGTGGATAGAGCATTGGCGTACTAAGCCAAAGGTCCCGGCTTCGATTCCCGTGTCCAGTTGTCACTTTTCAATTTTCTGAATATAATCTAACATAGCCTAAACTCACCTAACCTAATCTAAGTTAACCTAGCCTAACCTAACTAACCTAGTCTCAACCATATAAACTGTCACAATCCGAGTGCGGGTGGATAATGTCAATATTATTTGTATAAACTTCGAAAAAAATTACTCAATCACCTCTCACTCAACATTATATACTTATTTTGGATAACGTCACCATTATCTGGATAATATTGACTTTATCAGGGTTCGGACTTTACTCGTAACATATAAATAAAGGCTTTGAATGCTGATGTCCTTATATCAAGTATAGCCCTGCCCAAAAGTCCTATTTATATTACATAGCTGCTCACAAAGGGAAAGCACTAATACTTTCCAAGAAAAACCTCATCTAAGACATATTAATAATATGTATTTGACCCTTATGTTAATGTATAAAGCACCCAAGCTACCTATTTATGAAAATAAAAGTGACTATCACATTTAACTAATAAATAATTACGACTTAGGATACTGTAACAGTAAAGCAATTTAAGACTTAGACATAAAAATATGTCTCACTAAATAGTTTCGTAATCATATTAACATATAATGATAGTGTAATTTAAACAGTTAATTGCAGTAAAAAAATATATACTCACAATAAATTTGAAGCTAATCCTTAAAAGTACGTTATATCAAAATTAACTAAGACTACACAATATAAATATTATTTTTGTGCACATGTTATCGGTTGATGCATCACACCTTGATCAAACATATTCATTAACATTTTTCAAACCCATCCAGAGGAGCAAAGAATGGTTCTTTTTGCACTTATTTTTGCACTTTAACTAAACCTTTTTTTATCACTTACCCCCGGAGCACTACAGTAGATAGATATGCGGTTACGATAACCTTCCACGTAATCACATACTCACCCGCCAAGCACAGTAATTTGCTGTATATTGAATCCTTTTGTTTTAACTTTACAATGTGTAGTTACTTGTTATTTTTCGTGTAAATATTATATTGATGTATTTAAATGGTACTAGATATATACTAATTCTATATGTGGGTCAAATGCCCTATTTTACGAATCTAAATCTTCATATTTCAAATATTGAACTTGAATCGAAAACTTTGAAAAAAGTATGAAAATAAGAGGAAGTAGGAATAAACCAGAATTATATCAAATATAAACAGTACAATAGCTAAATGTTAACATTTCCCCAAAAATTCCGTCACTATGACATTTATGCATTCAGTTAAGTGTTAAATTAGTGGTTTGGGGTCTGGTTGTTAAGTTCCTGCTGTAAATGATGTTGAGGAAATTAGCAAAATTAGAGCCCTAAAACAAATTTCAATATTAATGTTTGAAAATAACACATTTTTTATTTTTGAATATTGAATTCAAAATTTTCATGAATGGTCCAATCTTGAATATTCTTAAGGAGTTGAGAAATTCTAAGGGTTGAGGGTCTAATCCCTAATTTGTTCACGTATAAATTAAGAGGAGTGGCTAAAATAAAATCTAGGTTCCGATCATTTGTATTTAGCTGTCCATAACTTATTAGAACTTTACAATTTTATACATAATGTACCGTAACATGTAGGACCCACCTCAGCGGTGAACAGGAGACACAAAAATAGTGAGGAAAAAATCGCATAAATATGTGTCCCATTCGACCTTGTTTCCAAGATACAGCCAAGTGGTTTCATTAAACTGTTTATGTACCATACTTGCACGTTTTAGCTGAGAAGGCAAACATATTTCTTGAACCAACGATCTAACAGACAGGATGTGAAGGACCTGCATGTTTCTCAGAATTAGACCCATTAGATTTTTATTTGTGTGATCACTTAAACTCAATTCTTTATTCAACAACTATTGCCAGCTTTGAAATACTTGGTTAACGTATATAAGAAGGCTGCTACCGATTACAAAAAAAAAAAAGAGTGTGCTGAATTTTACGACACGACGACTGCAGGCCGAATTTGGCCATTTTGAGTACTTTCTATAACGTTAATCAGCTCCGCATTACTGGTGTACAAACATTACTATATCTAGGAAACAAGGTCAAATGGGACAATTATTTTAGTATGCACTTTTTTTAATTGTTTTTGAGTTTCCTCTCAACCGATGAAGTGGACTCCACATGCTACAGTACATCCTGTATAAAGAGATAGTTCTAATTAAATTTTCAATACATTCTAAAAGTGAATTATATTATATAATAATGTTTGAACTAACATACCAGTTTTTATTAAATTGTGTATCAGCGGGCATCACTAGTGTCTAAGAGTAAAGGAAGGAATATAGATAAATTTATCGTAATGTATAATCTGCAATATTAATATACAATTATTTTATTTTATCACCGCGTCTTGCTACCAGTTCGGGTTATACGCTTACGTGCTAATTACATTAATAGTTTTAGGGGTGAGTATGGTTATATATAGAGTAACTGTACCCGCATTTTCATGGAGGAAGAATGGAAAACCATTTTTGAAAAACCACCCTCAGTACACCCGATAGATATTCTAACTTCGATCTCCCCTTCATCGTTAGTCTATCCAACTGTGAGATTAGCGCCCAGACCATGCGGTCACTGAAGTGGGTAGTATGCAACTAATATGTACAGTGAAAATGTGATCATATTTATATAATAATGGCTTATGAAGCACAAATTTAATAATAAATTATTCTAAAATAAATTTTGATCCGTTTTAACGCCAAGCAAAAACTACAATGATAATTTTAGAAATTCTCAGAACATCATACGAGCCAAATAAAAAAGTCTAGATTTTATAATCTTATCTGAAAAAAACGAAAAAAGAACCACTTTTTTCCATATACATCGAATTTTATTATTAGTAAACCAACAAATTTACAATAAAAACTAAAAACTTTGAAAATAAATATTATTAAGAATATACAAATTGACATATAAACTAGATTTTAATAAATGTTCGTATTTTGTCCATTAAAATTGTAAACCATTATTTCAGGTTTGATAAATAAATTTATATTTGCTATTATTATATCGTGCAACATAGGGGAAAAATTACAACCAAATTCACAAAAATTTATTACTAAAATAATTATATTTGATGGAACAGAGAAGATAGGCAAACTGGAACAACATTTAAAAAATGTATTTAATACAAATCACTACTACACGTATTAAATAGCTCATAGTAATAACTTTACATTTGACATCCTTGGCATAAAATCAATATTTAAAAAAATATGGTACACCACACAAACTCACTTCATTGGCTAAGAATGGAGACATTTACTCAAAACAAGTAATAAATGTGAAACAAAATAATATACCTTGTTGCAAAAACATTCCAACAAGAGTATAAATTAAATAATGTACACTTTTACAGAAACATATTGAGAAAAAAGTTAACATCACTATTCACCAAAGAGCATTGCAATCAATTTCCCAGACCTCAATTTAAAAAATATATCTGCCAAATTCTCATAAACTATCAGTTTTTATACAAACATATTTCAGATAAATTATTTTTAATTTTTAACAACACTACAACTTTTCGGTGAGTTCAGTAAGTTTTTTTTCTATCTCAAAGACATGTTGAGATATGATCAAAACTGAACATACCCACTGATGTAAAGTAACCTCAAAACTATTTACCTGGATAAATGAGATGTATCATTTTGTTTGTAATGTTAAGCAGTGTCTGGATACGAATTTTAATAAAAATCTTTAAGGCCGATTTCAAGAAAATATTTCATTTCTCTTTTTGGTCTTAGTTAAACTACCCTTAATCTTAAGGCTGGATATCTAATTCTAAAATTTCCTCGGTGGGACCTTATGAAAATACTAAATATCAAGTTTTAGCCCTATCGGTAAAATGATTTCGGCCCTAGGCCAAGTTACAGTTGCTAAAACGAATTTTTCAGTTCCAGGGCGTTATGAAACGTCGCCATTAATCATTAAAATCTAAAGTGCAATTTTTTTTTTACGATCACACATCTTTCTCAGGGCGGCCGAGAAAAGTTTAACATTATAAATAATATCCAGACTAGTTTAAAAAAATATTTTAAGATAAAGTTCCCTTCACCCCTATAAGAAATGTATTTATCTGTAAAACATAAATTATATTTTTTAGTGTTTTTTAAGTACCGCGTCCTACTACTCTTTCGGTATATACGATATTTTATTGTGTTTTTTATTTAATTAAGGTTTTTAACGTGCACTTTCTGAACCATATGATTATATGAGCACACATCTTATTAACTAGCTTAAATATAGACGAGACACAACAGCCAGCCCCCGGTCGTTAATTCATCACTAGGAAAGGGGAAAACCCACATTTCAGCAACGATACATTTTTCGACCATTTCAAGAATCGATCCCGGGACCCTTAGTTCAGTAGACAGACAAGCTACCAAGCGAGAAAAGATGTAGACTTTTTAGAGTGAAACTTGCACTTCCTAAACACAAATTATCCTAATCTACAACAAAAACATAATGTTCTTTTAAAATAACTATGATTTTATTCATCTGTAATAAAATGTACATAAAAAAGAGTTATTACCAGACTCTAGGAAATAAAGGGGTTATTTTGTCCTTCCTGACCACTAAATTAATATAAAATGTTTAGTGATTTTATATTCTTAGCGTACAAATACAATCTGAATACAAAGCAAAACATTCTATTACAAGTTTTTTTTAACACTGCTTCTTACCACCTCTCAGAGCTAAACACTTATTATTAATTACGCTAATGGGTTAGATATGAGTAAGGTTGAATTAAGAGTAAGTGTACCCGCATTTGCGTGGGGAAAGACAGCGTTAAACCATGTAGGTAATATCACCCTCACTACACGCGACCGGTATCGAACCACAATCTCCCCGTCATCGGAAGGCTAGTCTATAGTGAGAGTGACACCTTAGATTATGGGGCCACCGAAGTGGATGATGACATGTTCAATCGTAGTTTCTTTAATCATATATATATATAATTATATTTTAATAACCGTGCAGCCTCAATCATGACCAAGATGGTTTTGGCGTAGTGCTTATTAATTGTATACCTTATAAATTCTCTGGTTTAAACATATTTTAATTATTGATGGTTACCTTATTTATCTTCCGGGATGTTATTAACTGGTTTTTTTAAGAGCATAACCCGCCTCGGTGGCGTAGTTGGCTAACGCGCTAGTCGTGTTGAGCTCGACTGCCGAGGACGGGGAGATCGAGGTTCGAATCTCGGTCGGGTGAACTGGGGGTGGTTTTTCCTAAATGGTTTTCCGCTCTCCCTACACGCAAGTGCGGATTCACTTCCTCTATATTCAACCTTCCCAATTCCTAACACACTAGCGTAAATAGTACTTAGGCGTATACACCGAACGGGTAGTAAGACGCGGTGCTAAATTATTATTACTTAAGAGCATAGGTTGACCTTGGTGGTCTTGGTGTAAAATGCTCGCCTCAGGACCCAAAGTTTGGGTTCAAACCCAGCCGAGGTCGACAGGATTTTTCTTGAGCGATAAAAATCCGTAGCACAACTTCTTTCGGAATGGTAGTAAAGCCGTTGGTCCCATTTCGATCGTGACATGTAAAATAACCCTGGAATATTTGTTAAAATACCCTTCCCAGCAATTTAGTTCTCGCTCATAGAAATTCCCGTATGCTTATATAATCAGTCGGTTCAGAAATTGCGCGTTAAATAAACCAAATAAATGAAAAAAATTGAAAACTTTATGAACATAATCTGAGTGAATTTAATGAAAAGTAAATTAATCAGAATCGCTCTTGTACGAGTATGTATAGGCTTCCTTCTCCTCTCACCCCTGATACTCTCACCCCTGCTACTCTCACTTCTGATACTCTAATCCCAGCTACTCTCACCCCTGCTACTCTCACTTCTGATACTCTAATCCCAGCTACTCTCACCCCTGATACTCTCACCCCAGCCACTCTCACTTCTGCTACTCTCACCCCTGATACTCTCACTTCTGCTACTCTAACCCCTGCTACTCTCACTCCTGTTACTCTCACTCCTGCTGCTCTCACTCCTGCTACTCTCACCGCTGATACTCTCACCCCTGATACTCTCACCCCTGATACTCTCCAACAAGTTAATTCGGCTTGATCGTTTCATATCTGGGAATAGAGTTCGAACACGCTTCTCACTCAGCTAACGCTATCTGTTGGTTTGGGTCCCTGTGGGGTTATAAACAATAATTGGTCTACGAGTCATGTGGATTTAAGAGGAGTACAAATTATTATTATTATCTATTATTTTCATTTATTATTATTACTATTAGCACCGCGTCTTACTACCCGTTCGGGGTGTATACACTTATGCTAATGTGTAATTAATTATAGGGTGATTATGAGATGAAATGAGGAGCTACAGTTTAACGTGGGATCCAAACCACGGTGGAGTACTGGCATTCCACACATTCACAAGTTGTGATTAATACACGTCTTGTCAGAGGTGAAGGAAGGGTTTGGCAATCATATAAATCTGTGCTGGGACCGAGGATTGAACCCCGAACTCCCAGCACAGAAGTCTGACACCTTACCCCTAGACCACCAGGTCACCCGGTAGGAGTACAAATGATTAAGAGCTTACTCTAATCGTGTTTCCAGGCACTCCCACATATTGCTTGTGAAAATGGTTTTTTTTAAATTTAAAAAAAAAGGTAGATACTTCGGGAACTTTATGATGTTTCCTCTGCCATCGTTCAAAGTTAGAAAAGAAACTCGGAGGTTTTATCAGGGTTTTTTTTGTCCTGTTATGGTCGGGAAAATTTATGAGTGTACGTTGTTTTATGACAGATTAACCCGAACGTAATATGTCAACAACAACAGCAACAAAAAACCTTTTACATACACCCCGCGTTCTCATATCAAGTTTAAACACCCAACTTTTTTTAAGGTAAAGTTTCGTGTGAAGTTATTTTGCACCAAGTTTTTTTATAGATTAGTAATATACCGAGTCAATATTAATAAAAAAATATTTGATTTTAACTTTCTCGTTACCCCTTGGAGAGAAAGAAAGTATTGTGAACGTCAAAAAATTATAATTTGAGAATTTGACCACTGTAGACGTTTAATGACCCACCCTGAACCCGAAAAAGGGTTTTTTGTTGTTTTTGTTGTTATTTTGCAACACCGCGTGTTTGTATGTATGTTTGTCTGTAAATGGGAGAGTAGAGCCAAAACAATTTTACCGATCAGGCTAAGACTTAGTACTTAGAGTTAAGATTACCCATAGATTTTTTTAGTTCATCTTTTTCTGTGAATCTGTCCTGAGACAGGTATCAACCGGAAATCTTTCATTTTCCTCGGTCCTGAGCGTCTTCTTTTATCCTTTTGTAGCTTCTTCCTTTCCAGTTATCTGTTAGCATTCCAAACGTTCTTCTTCCTCTTTTTCCCTCTGCTACAGTAGCCCCACGACTTCTTTGGTGCTGACTGACAGCTGACGGCTTTGAAAAGTTACCAGACAAAATTATGTATCCCTACGCCGAACCATATGATCTGCAAAAACATGTGTTTAGCAGCTGTCACTTCTGACAGTCAAAATTTAGGTAAATACCTTAATGTTGACTGTCAGCTGTCAGCTGTGAACTGTCAGTCAGCACCAAAGAAGTTGTGGGGCTACTGTATCTTCCCTCCCCCATGACCCTCTTCATTAAACAATCCCTACGTGGCGTGTGGGCCAACCAAGACGTTTTACTCAAGGTTATCATTCTTATCAGTCACCTTTCCTCTCCTACACTACCTCAACACGTACTCATTCCGCACCCTGTCCATCCATTTCATCTTCTCCACTCTTCTCCACGATCACATTTTAAAACCCTCCAAATAACCTTGTTCCCTCTTTCTGATTGTCCACATACCGGAACCATACGCCACCACAATAATTACGAAACACTTTGCAAATCTCTTTCTTAGCACAATATGGATTCTTCCCACTGTCGGTAATCCCCTCACCCTTCCATAATGCTCCTTTCCCCCATGACTATCCTGCTTTTAACTTCCTCCTTACTGTATCCATTCCAAATCACCAGACTCCCCAAATATTTTGACGACCTTACTTGTTCTAGTTTCTTACCTTCAGTTAATTTAATAACAATATTGCCTTCTTCCTTACCAACTCCATCACTTTGGTCGTACCGATGTTTACCTTCATTCTAAGTTCCTTTCCCAATCTTATAATACCATCCATCATGTCCCGCATTTCTTGGAATTGTCTAATCCTAAAATAAGGATAGTTAAATGAATGGTTAAACGAGAATCGCGATTTTCTCAAAATTGGCTTTAGCGATTTTGATTTAAACAAGTATTTAGGCATTGTTTGACATTACAGACAAAACTGTGTATCTTATTTTCTCGTGAAGTTAACTTTAAGGGAACTTTAAATACATGGGGAAATATTTCATTTTGATCATTTATCCACGAATCTTTGAGTCACGAAATAGCTTATCATTGTAAAGTTGTAGTACTCTTAAAACTAAACAACATTTATTTGAAAAAAAAGTTTATAAGAGCAAGCTTTTCTAAGTTATAAGCAAATATATATATTTTTATTGGAGGTTTGGGAAATAGGGATATGAAAATGCACAGAACAAATCAATATTTCTATAACAGTGTATATTTTTCAAGTATGCTCTTTGATGAAATTCACTTTTCTTTATTTCCCATTATTATTTCATCCATTATTTTCAGAGGTTCTTGAAGATCCTATAAAATGATACTAATAATATAGTACCAGTTTTGGTGGCCGTGTGGTCTAAGGCGTCTCTCTCACAGTATTATAGACTGCCGATGGCGAAGAGATCGGGGTTCAAATTCCGGTAGGGTGTACCGAGAGCGTTTTTTTCGAAATGGTTTTACACTTTTCCTCCAAGCGAATGTGGGTACACTTCCTCTAAAAATAGCCTTCCTCCTCTTTAGAAATATTAACGTAAATAGTTTATAAGCGTATGGCCTAAATGGGTAGTAATACGTGGGGCTAAAAACACATGTATGGTAGGGTGGGGCTATTTGGATCAAGGGGCTATTTGAATCAAAATAAGGATTCAAGCTAATGCGCAGTTATTCTGCACATATTTTTTGGTGTTTAGTTCTTCTAATTTAATAAATGATCTATTGGCTGTAAATTGGTATGAAAAAATTATAATTTTTAAACGTTTAAATATCTAAAAAAAATTGTTTTACGAGATCTATCGACGTGAGATTGACATACTTTTACTAGTGATGTAAATAATTGTCTTTGCGTTGTAAGGTCTTACCCTCTTATAGTTGTTGATTTCGAAGTAATTTTTTTTAAAACCTATAGCTTAGTCTTCTGAGCTCATCAGCGAGAAGTTTGAGCGTGTTCTATTGGAAAACAATAGAGTTATTTTATATTGAAAAATAGTTTGCTTCCGGGGCTATTTGAATCACTTTTTAAGGGGCTATTTGGATCATTATTTTCTTACGTTTTTATTTATTTTTAGAGTATACCATTAATTATTTATCGCTTTCTGACACTTCGTAGAGTGAGCTTATAGGCTGTCATATTATCATCGTTGTTGGATTCGAAAATAAAAACTTTTGAATTCAATTTTAAAAACAAACTAAACATATTAACTACTACACATTATTTCTCACTAGTACTCAAAGCTTGAAGAATAGCGTTAGTTTATTTGGAAAGGTATTTCTGTCTCGTTTAAAATACTTAGATGTGCTATAGTTGTAAGTTGTAGATTGGACAGCCCTGTTAAACACTGACCTAACTGGCTAACCTATAAAGGTACTCTTGAAGAGAGGGG
>CABFWB010000192.1:50254-73253 GCA_902151455.1 Timema bartmani
CTAGAAAGGGCTGATTTGTTGTTTGAGTACCGAGTCACTGTCGTGACTCTTAACCTCGCGAATGAAATTAAATACCTATGAAATGAGACAGATGAAATGAGGCTGTAAGAGAATTACAAGTATTATTAAATATCAAGCTGCAAAGGAAATACAGGTGTATTAGTAAATCTCCCTGTGAGGTGGAATTGTGGTTGTGAGTGGTTTGGGTGTCGTGGGAGTTGGGGAGGATTTGTTAAGGAGGAAGGTGAATGCAGTTGGAATTATATGTCTAAGAAATGTATGTAGAAAAACTCGAATGGAGAGTCAGTTAGGAATGGGTGCTGAAAGAGTGCGGTTTGAAAGGGAATCCAATAGGGCAATGTGAAAAATGCGTCTTACGTTGGTTTGGGCATGTTGAGAGAACAGGCCAGGATTAAGGCATGTGCCAATTGTGACAAGCACAGGGTCCCCCGAGGTTAAGGGCCCCCACCCGCCAGGCAAATAAATCACTTTGACTTGTCATATTTATTTTGTGATAATATTATATTTCAATATTTCATTAGGCTATTTTTATGTTTTTTCGTAACATTTGTCCTAAACTAATCCAGAAATTCCCTAATCGAAGGGCACTTGTAGCCTGGTATTACGTGGAGTCCGACAGTCCGTACTTAAAAATTAACGCAACTTTTTCTTTTGCAAACCGGAAATACTACATAACTACAGACGGTACCGTTGACTTTTGGCAGAAAAATAAATATTGATTTTCTATTGACAATAATTTCTGAAGTAGAATAGTAAAATTATTAATATTGAAGAATTAACTAAATGTGACGTGAGAAGAACGTAAAAAAGTTTTCAAAAATAAAATACCTTTTACTATACTAATACTATTACTACTTTATCAGCAGACGGCCGATTACATAAAATGCAATTACACTGAAATAATGTACAGTTATATAATTTCCAGTATTATTATATTATTAGCTATTAATTTATAGTACTATAACCAACTCAGTATTATAATATACTATATAGTTTAATAATTACTAAAGCACTTGTGCAGCCAAGGGGGGGTTCAGGGTTGAACTTCCTCCCCAGACCTCGCCACTCACCTACCTCTTTCTCGTCCCTAAACCTGTTGAAATCATACATGAGGAACTCTACAAATGAAGACAGACTTAAAGGGCTTCATGTACAAAAATGCATAGGTGTCAGTTATGGATCCATGTGTAAAAATGCCAGATTCGCCCTAGATCTGGGCATATCTGGCCCAGATATGGACCAGTTCTGGCCAGATATTATTTTTCCACGTGGGTAGGATGAAGTTCTCAATGAACTTTCTATGAATCCAAGGAAAATTAAAATAAGACTAAAGTGAATTATTTCAAAAGTGATTTTTGTGAGTTAAGAGTTAGTGCAAGTTGCTTATTTGAATTTTCAGAGTTTAGCTCATAAAATAATTTTATAAATCAAATTTCCAAAAATACAATCTATTGAAACTTGCATGTTTGTATATTATAACAGTATGCATGAATAAAAATTTGTTCTTAAAAACTTAATAGTCATAATAATTACAGAACTACGACAATTTTTATAAATTTTAAATTATTTTGGATATTATTATATATGTTTTGATGCATTTGCATTTTGCAGTACTTAAATTAGTTTTCAAAATTTTCCGCGGGAAAAATCAATGGACCCCGCTTAGTTGGTCAGTGAAACTAACCTCCTTCCCCCCCCTCAAACGAATCCTGGCTGCACCAGTGTACTAAAATATCAATAATTGATATGTTAATAACAAAACTCACGGAACTCACCATGATTGTTAAACGTTTGGAAAAAAAAATTGTCTCTAAATAAAACTATCCATGTATGATGTGTGTGTAAGATTCAAAATCATTCATTGGGGAACTAACTTCTAAGGGCCCCAAGCTCTACTTGGAACAGGGCTCCCAAGAGTGTTAATCCAGGCCCGTGAGAGGATGAGTGTGGATCTAGTGACGAAGCAAATATATGAAGGTAGAGTGTGTGGATCAAAAGGAGGTGTAGGCCATGTAATACGTGGGTAAATGTTGTAGACGAGTGTGTGCAAAAGATAAAATTAAGTGTTTGAAGAATAAAAGAGCATGTATGATTCGGTGTACGGATGTTGTTGAAACGAAGGGAGTATGCAAGGATAGGGAAGTGTGGAGAAAGTTAGTGAGGACGGATTAAGTACTTAGAGTTGTTGTTTGAGCTATATGTACAGTTTCTTGCCTACCCCGTGAGGGAATAGGGTCATTGGGTATGTATATATGATGAGAAATTTTTTTAAATATCCATGAAAAATATTCAATAACTTTTAAGATTACTATGTGTAGAAAATTAAACTAAACGTAGGTACTGAAGCAATATTTGATTTATTGTGTACAGAATTATTTTTTAAAGATAAATCTTGTAAAAAAAATATTTGCTTTAACTTGAGTTTCCTTTCTTCCCGACATGAAATACCTGAGATTGTATTGCAATTGGTTGTCATTGGTAGTAAGATCGGGGCTTGATTCCCAGCCGGGTGTAGAGGCGATTGTTTTCTGACTGTGATTATTAGCGGGATTTTTAACATTCCATGTTAACATGAGCTCATTTCCTCCAAGATAAAATCCTCATCTCTGCGTCTTAGTGGTATCCTTTAATTGAACGGTGACCTGGTGGTCTAGGGGCAAGGTGTCAGACTTCTGTGCTGAGGGTCCGGGGTTCAATCCTCGGTCCCGGCACAGTTTTATCTGATTGCCAAACCCTTCCTTTACCTCTGACAAGTCGTGTAATAATCACAACTTGTGAATGTGTGAAATGTCGGGCCTCCACCGTGGTTCGGATTCCACATTAAACTGTAAGTCCTTCATTTCATATCACAATCACCCTACCATTTCACATTATCGTAAGTGCGTAAACCTGAACGGGTAGTAAGACGCGGTGCTAATAATAATTTAATTCAACGTATAAATAAATAATAAGCATTTTTTATGATCCACTTTATTGGTCGAATGCTGAACGGCATCCTTCTCGCAATAGATTAGACTGCCGATGACGGTGAGATTAGGGTTCGAATTTCGCTCGGGTGTATTGTGTGTTTATTTTTTTCCTAAATAGTTTTCTACTCATTTTCTACGCAAATTAGGGTCCAGTTCTTTTTTGTTTTTTTTTCTAGCTACGTGTCTTACTACCCTTTCAGGTTATACGCTTATGTACTTTATTTACTAATTGCACTAATCGTTTTAGGGATGAGGAATGTTATATTTATATGAAGTATACCCGCATTTACGTGAATGGAGAATGGAAAATAATTTTGGATAAACCCTTCAAAACCCTCGATCAAGATTTGAACCTCGATCTTCCCGTAATCAGCAGTACAGTCTAAAACGAGAGTAGCGTCTTAGACCATGCGATCGTCAAAGCGGGTTTAATTCCTCTTAATTCATCATCACTCATCCCCAACACACTAGTGTAATGATTACATTTACACACAGCCCGAATGGTTAGTAAGACGCGGTGACCAAAATTCTTTACTAAGCTATCATTGAAATTATATTTGTAAAACAATAAATATAGATTAAAATATAATCGAAAATAATGTGTACTAGAGTTAAGAGTTTTAATTTCCTAGACAGTGTTGAGAGCTCTAATTTAAACGTTAGGGTTCAATCCCAGACGATTTTACTAAGAGAATAGTTTTTTACCGTGTTCTCTCTATTTAATCCTGTTTTATATTACATCGTTTAAGTCACTAATGGATAGTACTGATATCATAAAGTTCTTTTAGTTATAATTTTTTCATTTATATGTGGTATTTAAAGTTCACTTTCTGAACCGAGTGTTTATATCAGCACACGACTTACAAACTAACTTAAATATAGAACAGACACAACATCCATTCCCTGGTAAACCCACATTTCAACAATGATAAATTTTTCGGCCATGCCCGGTATCAAACCCGGGACGCTCGGCTCAGTAGACAGACACAATACCAACTGAGCTAATGGTGTTGGACATAACGTATTTAAACTAAAATACATATTGGTCGTCGTTTGACATTACTGATTTCCTCGATTTATTTATTTATTTGCTATACGAATAAAGTAGTGTACATTTTAAAATCATCTAATTTAATAGATTGTATTTAACGATAATATTTCAAAACTTTATTGGTTTTTTAACGTTTTAAACGTGTATTTTTTTAACTCTCAAAAATACCAGTTGACCAAAAAAACTATAAATTTATTGATATTTTAGAGGATACGTAGCGTTATTCCGTAACCATAGATTATTGTATCATAAAGTAAAATATTAACTGAAATACTATATAAAACAACCCGCCTCGGTGGCGTAGTTGGCTAACTCGCTAGTCGTGTTGAGCTAGACTGCCGAGTATGGGGAGATCGAGGATCGAATCTAGGTCGTGTGAACTGGGGGTGGTGTTTCATAAATGGTTTTCACTCTCCCTCCACGCAAATGTGGGCTCACAACCTCTAAATTCAACCTTCCCCATTCCTAATCATTAGCGTAATTAGTACTTAAGCGTATAACCCGAAAGGGTAGTAAGACGCGGTGCTATATATATAACAAACATGTAAAGCTATGAATATTTTAAAATTATAAAGGTTTAGGTTTATCTAATAACTAGAAAATTTATAAGATTTAATTTTGCATATTCAAATGCCAAGTCGTGAGATATGCAGCTGTCACTTCCGATATATATTATATTATTATTATTATTATTATTATTAATAATAATAAAATAAAATTAATAATACAGATTTATATGTTTATATTTTCTAGAATTTTGCTTCAACCTAATTTTGACTTTATATAATTTATATCAGCACTAAACAAGTAATATAAAAATTACACGTGGACACGGGAATGTAACCAGGGACCTTTAGCTTAGTATACCAATGCTCTAACCACTGAGCTATCCAGGAACCTTTCCGTGCCTAGGGTCATTCTTCACTCATATTTTAAGGCAGAGTCTATTATGGCGTACTGAGACTTGTAGCTTTATGTATTCTCAAACAGGCTACCAATGAAACAAATCAGGTTATTAATAATATCATGTCCGGGTTGTAATTTTTTCACAACTTGATTGATTTTATTTTGTCAACCACAATCAATACTCTCCTCTTAATTACTTACGCCAGTTATATTATTCGAATCTGATTACTTGAATCAATTGTGTGCTAGTAGAGTTATTAATGTTAAGTACAAATTATTGACGAATGATAACTTATATGTAATTTACATTCTTACTTAATTTGAAAAAAACAACTGAGATGTTAATTCTAAGCTATAATATAATACTTGCTCTTAATTTATTGTGAAATATAGTTAACATATTTTCAAATGTTAAATGTATTAAAAGAACTAAAAAAGTGACTGAGCATCAACATAATATTGGCAACATGTTTTAAAAAGTTTTAAATACACACAAATTTACTTGATTTTTTTAAGCTTCTTTAATTTACTTTTTTCGCTTTTCTTGTATTGTAGTCTATCTTTCAAAAATTTTGTATAGTTATTAAAATATTACAGAATATTGCATTTACTTTTATAACTAAAACTAGGTAATGTTGTTCACAATTAATGCAGTTTTTAGTGGTGAACTCACAAAATTCTCTTCCCAATTGCATTTCGAGTCCGTATAAAAAACCTTTTTGTGATTTTTTGACCAAAAACATTTCTTCGTATAAGTATAACACTTAACAGTTGAACTTTAACGTTGTTAACTAAAACTCTCCACCCTTTTTATCGCCATTTTGTTTTCTGTTTCAAGAATGGTTCTAAATGTTGACCACAAGTTACAGGACTGTTCATGTTTATTGCTTAACTTTCTAAAAATGTTTCTAGTAATGTCTACACCTATAACATGAATCGTACTATATAAACTTTATTTACACTTACACATAGAAAAATTGAAGGTGAACTTTCTGTGAGATATATTTTAACAAAGGCTATCTTATTTTCATCATTTATGACTGTATATCCTAACTCTTGCTTGTAGTGCCTTGAACATTTTTATTTAAAATCAGAGACATTTTTAATTTTATTTTTGGAAGCAAGTTCTTCTTCTTTATGTTTTTTAATAGTTTCAATTTCCATTTGTCTTTCATCTGGTGTTTTTCTCTTTTTTAGTAAAACTTTTGATAAATATGCTGGCTGTTTTTTGAATACTGTAGGAAATTATCCATCTATTAATTTAGTCCTCTCTCTTTTACACGTTAATACTGTTCCGTCTGGCCGTGTTACTTTATCTTCCCTAATTATTTCACAATCAGTAAAAAGTTCTTCACAAACCACAGACGTATTTGTGGGGACAAAATTATCTCTCTGAATATCATGAGTCCATTTATCTTTCAAAAATACGTCTGTGGGAAACCTGAATAGAGATTTTAAGCCATCACTCTTCTCAGAGTCATAATTTGAATGACACCCGGGTACACATCATCTGGGAGGCATGACTCTTATAACGCGTTGTATAATATTATACTGTAAAAGAAAAATACTATAATTTTATACTAATACAAAAGCATACACCAATAGTCACATTATAAACAGCCCCTAACAATCGAACAAAACACTAAACTATTATGTAATATAATGTTTAACACGTTCAAACAACGCAGCAGAATGCACTAAACGCTGTGGAAGTCCAAATGGCGGGAAGGACCGCTACCATGACGTCACCTCAGTAGTGGGGGTAGATTAAGTAGGCCCGTTAGTTTTCATAGGCCCCGGGTGGGGGAGCCAATGAAGATCTTAAACCTAACATAAGCCTAATTAATTAAACACAGATTACTATGATAATTATTCCCCTTTAGAGAAAAATCCCCAAGTACCAGCTGAGGATCAAACCCGGAACCTATTGGCCAGCATCCAGGTGCTCTGATCACTATACTAGAACATTGTTTAACAAATTAGGTTGATTTTGTGTTATTTCAAAGCTCTATGCGAAATATCTGCACCATATTTTAGTTTTTACCAGGGGCTTACATTGTAAGATTCGCATATAACAGGTTTAAAAAAGAATACATTGTTTCGGACGAAGTTTTCCCTTTTTTTTATTCAAATGAAAGCAGGGCCATTGTTCTGATCCTAAGGGATCGTTTGTAATCTCTACACTCTAAAGTTTATCTTTAGTAATTGGCTGATATTGGTATTTGTAGCAACTGACTGCAAATAATAACTGCCACGGTAATAATGAATTGCCGGGAAATATTGGCAGGTACAGTTCCTTCAAAAGCTACAAACCATGATAAATTCACTTAAAAATGTTTATATAACTTATAAATACATTTATGTATTATTATATTATTATTTACTTTGTCTCAACCACTTGGAGAAAAAAGTATTGTGATCATCAAAAAATCAAACTTGAGATGTTGATAAATGTGACGTTTCATGACTCTGAAATCGAAAATTTGTTTTCTCGACGCCATCTCTCTGTATGTATGTATGTATGTATGTATGTATGTATGTATGTATGTGTGTATGTATGTATCTATGTATGTATGTATGTGTGTGTGTGTGTATGTATGTATGTGTGTATGTATGTATGAAATGTATGTATGTATGAAATGTATGTATCTATGTTATGTATGTATATATGTATGTATGTATGTATGTATGTATGTATGTATGTATGTATGTATGTATGCACGTATGTGTGTATGTATGTATGTATGTATGTATGTATGCTATGTATGTATGTATGTATGCAATGTATGTAATGTATGTATGCATGTATGTATGAATTTATGTATGTATGTATGTATGTATGTATGTATGTATGTATGTATGTATGTATGTATGTATGTATGTAGTGTATGTATGTATGTATGTATGTATGTATGTGTGTATGAATGTATGCATATATGTATGTATGCCTAGAGCCAAAATTATTTTACTGATTGGGCTATAACTTGGTATCTAGGAATTTCATAAGGTTCCTCCGAGTAATTTTTGAAATTAAATATCTTACCCTAAAATTAAGGTTAGTTTATAAGGCAAAACGAGAAAAAATAAATTTTCATGAAATCCTCTCTAACGGTTTTAATTAAATTTTGTATTCAGGTATTTTTGCATTAAAAGCAAAATGGCAACTCTCATTTACCCATAAAAATGACTTTAATGGTACCTTACAAAAGCAGAACTTTCAAAATATTTATCAAATCTCCGCAAATATTTTATATAAGAAATAACTAACTTATCACTGTAAAGTTGTAGTACTATCAAAATCGTTTATCTTGAATAAATTCTTACAAAACCAATTATTTCTGAGCTAAAAACATAAATAAATTATGGAGTTTTTTAAAAATTAAGTTGATTTGTGGATATAAATGTTACTCCTTTCTCAATGTTTTCGTAACAGTTTATATTATTTTAATTATAATCTATGGCTGAGGGTTTCTAAAAATAATTTATTTGATTCAACACATCTTTTGAGTTTTTTAGTAAATTTATATGTTATAAGATAAAAGAGAAATTCTTTGTGTTGTGCCATACCATTTTTTAAATATGTTTGATATACAATCCGTCAGAAATAGTATAATATCTAAACTAATGGTGTGGGAAGATAAAGGTAGAATTTAGTAAGCCTGCATATGTATTAGCGTTGATAATGTGTGATATACCTTTTATAAAAATAAACTACCTCAGTATACACGGCTGTGATTCGAACTTTTACCTTTCAATCACTTGGATAACTTAAATGAGGCCTTTGTCTGAGTTCTCAAGGCTGTTACAGTTATTTAAAAAGTGTTGCTTATAAATCTTTTCAGATTTTTTTATGGGGGTTGCTTAGAAAGATGAGATATTACCAAAAAGATATTTCTCTTTGTTTGAATGTTGACTAAATCTTTAACAGTATACGAGTATGGTGCTTACTGGAACTGGCCCGAAACTAAATTTTATATGGCCTTATGATTTATGAATATATATACTCGTGAACATATTTTAAAAGTTGGCATTTGTCACTCCTAAAAGTACAACCATCCACATGTATAATGGTTGATAACTGATGCCTAAATTCCCTATGAATGAAAGGTATCTGGTATAGGATCGTAGAGAAGAGCTTTGGGACTTGAATGTTGTAATATACCGTAATAGGCTGTCTCGGTACACAGTGTTTATTTATCTATATTCTCCTCCTTTGTTTAGTTTTCTACTGCCTGGACAGCTCCACCCAGTAACGTAATAAACCCACTTGCTGTCTGACGTTTAGAAATCGCTACTTGACTATTCTAAAGCCTTAAGCTAACTCTTTGTCTTCATATTTTGTGACAGAGTGTACGAGATGATTGCCCAACGTTATGATAACGCGGAGGGAGATGAATTATATACATATTCCCACCAAGTCCCTAGAGAATGTAAAATTCATCCAGCACTTAACGCAAATCCTGCTATATCGTATCAAATCTAGCAATTCAGGTTGAAATCAGCGGCTGCAATCTATCTAACACGTACCTGTTTAGTTGAGAGGAAAAGCTGGGCTGAGATATTTACCTGCGGGGGTTTTTACTACTGATTTTAAACCAGTAGCAGTGGTGCGTAGTGGAGTGATGCCAGGGTAAGCAAATCTAGATAAAACTGTACCTATGATATGTTTTCACCCACTCTGTCATTTTACCCATCAAATATAGGCTCTTTAGAATGTTGATAGGTTAGCCAGATCTTGTTAAAACTGTACCTGTGATATGTTCTCACCCACTCTGTCTCCATTTGACCCATCAAATATAGGCTCTTTAGAATGTTGATAGGTTAGCCAGATCTTGTTAAAACTGTACCTGTTATATGTTCTCACCCACTCTGTCTCCATTTGACCCATCAAATATAGGCTCTTTAAAATGTTGATAGGTTAGCCAGATCTTGTTAAAACTGTACCTGTGATATGTTCTCACCCACTCTGTCTCCATTTGACCCATCAAATATAGGCTCTTTAGAATGTTGATGGGGTAGCCAGATCTTGTTAAAACTGTACCTGTGTTATGTTCTCACCCACTTGATCCCCATTTGACCAAACATACATAAGCTCTTTATAGTTTTGCCAGGGTAAGTAGAGCTTGTTTAAACTGTACTTGTGATGTGTTATCCCTCTTTCAGTCCCTATTTGACCAGTCATACATAGGTTATTTATAATGTTGCCGGGGTAAGCAAAGCCAGTCAAATCTGTATCTGTGATGTGCTATTTCCCACTTGGTTCCCATTTTACCATTCATATATAGGTTATTTAGAACATTTCCAGGGTAAGCTGAGATTGTTAAAATTGTATCTGTAATATAGACAGGGAACTAGAGAGATTTTGTTTGCAAAATATGAGGGATGCATTCTGTGGTTTATTTTTTAATATTTCAAGAAGACCATTGAATTTAATAAAATTCATATTACCAGGCGATTTATTTGTCTAATACATTTCTACATTACATATCATATGGCGATCGATACGTGACCTAAGAACTAACTTTGTACAAAGTTTTTGGAAAAATAAATCCTCGCAAGTCTGACAAAAATGTACTTTTTGGGCATAACATCATAGTAAAAAAAGAAGTATCAAGGAAAAATAATAGTTTTTACAGATTTGAATGTTTTTATGGGAAAACAAATTAAAATGTATTTGTTGGCTTCAAAGTGTCTACAATTTTCATCTGAACATTTACATAACATTCCGCCTCAGTGGAGTAGTTGGCTAACGCGATAGTTTCGTGTTGAACTCGACTGCTGAGGACGGGGAGATTGAGGTTCGAATCTCGCTCGGTTGAGCTGGGGTGGTTTTTCCTAAATGGCTTTTCACTCTCCCTCTACAAAAATGCGGGTTCACTTCCTCTATATTAAACCTTTGCAATTACTAACCCGTTAGCGTAGTTAGTACTTAAGCGTATAGCCCGAATGGGTAGTAAGACGCGGTGCTAAATATTATTTACATAAATTTATACACAGTTTTTTCAAGTTTTCAAACTAGACAATTTGATACTACATAAATTTTTACATCCACACGGCTTAATAAGATTACCTGGTATTGGTATTTTGGTCAAAGTTTTGGAACACAGTGTAGAATTTTCTTTGAGCTCGTATCCAAACTCTTCTAAATGTAAGAGCTCAAATAAAGATCAGTATGCTTTTTGCCAAAGAAGCTCTCAGACAATGCAAATATAATGCCCAAAAAGCTCAGAGTACTCTTGATTAGTCCAGGTTAAAACCAATCGCTAGATATATTTATCAGAAGCAAATCTCATCTGCTGAAATGGTTGGGTTTTTTTTTTTTGCATAAAATATACTAGCATACTTTTTTCAGCTGATTAAACTGTTCTGGAATAATTGCATTTCTATTTTTTAGTAAATTATTATTATTATTATTATTATTATTATTATTATTATCACCGCGTCTAACTAACCGTTCGGGTTACACGCACTTACGCTAATGTGTAATGGTAGGGTGATTATGAGATGAAATGGAGGACCTACAGTTTAACGTGGAATCCGAACCACGGTAGAGACCTGGCATTCCACACATTCACAAGTTGTGATTAATACACATCTTGTCAGAGGTGAAGGAAGGGTTTGGCAATCAGATAAATCTGTGCCGGGACTGAGGATTGAACCCCAGACCCTCAACATAAAAGTTTGACACCTTACCCCTAGACCACCAGGTCACTTTTTTTTTCTTTTTTTTTTAGCAAAGAAGGTGTTAATAGGTGGCAAGTCAGCAAGATTCAAGGCATTAAAAAAACTTAAGTTACTTGTTTTATTATAACCGGTCAAGGCATGTAATGCTGGCAAGTTTAAAATTAAGATTTCTCAAAGTGATTGTGCAGCTAAATGGCATCCGAATATCAGACTTTTTTTAAGCTGGATCTGAATTAAACCATAAAACTTTGCAGCTGTGAGTGAGCCTCTTGAAGTTTTTAACAAAAATGAACACCAAAGTACAAAAACATCAGTATCTGTACTTAGCACAATTATTATTTCCGATTGCTTCAGATATCAAGCTGAATAAAATACCTGGCAAATAAGTCTAGAATCTCCTTCTAAATTATTTTATTTTAAAATGAAGATTTTGTTGAAAACATTAT
This sequence comes from Timema bartmani, assembly GCA_902151455.1. Taxonomy (NCBI): domain Eukaryota; kingdom Metazoa; phylum Arthropoda; class Insecta; order Phasmatodea; family Timematidae; genus Timema; species Timema bartmani. Next base: position 62,332 of record CABFWB010000192.1, read on the forward strand.
TCTGTAGCTTATAATATTTCGCAAATATACAGTTATTTATCTTCTTCGATATGGATATTTTTATTTACATAGTTACATAAAAATCTAACAGGGCTTAGTTTATTTTCAATATTAGTGAACAAAAATTTACAATTATTAGGCCCATTTGGTAAAGACACCAAAATAATGAATTAACTCAAATCTTTTCCCTCTGAGCCGCAATTTTTTTCCCTAAAACCGCGTCTTGCTACCTATTCAGGTTATAAGCCTATGTACTAATTATGCTAATGGTTTTAGGAACGAAGGAGGTTATATTTAAAGGAAGTGTACCCGCATTTGCGTGGAAGCGGAGTGTAAAACAATTTTGTAAAAACCAATCTCAGTACACCCGACCAATATTCGAAATCCGAGTTCCCCGAAATCGGCAGTCTAGTTTACTGCAAGAGTAGAGCGTTAGACCACGTGGCCACGAAAGCGGGTAACTATTATGTTTTCACTCACTTACTCTACATTTTATATAGTCTGCACAAATAATTTTGGCATTATTTCCGTAGCTAACCGACCAATGACTGTATTACTAAATTTATTTTTACATCCATTTCTGTTTCCCGCCTGTGGCCTGGGTCAGTTATTTATTCAAGCCATATATTTTCTGCTGCCGGCTTGCTAGGCCTGTTGTAGCTTCCTATGCCTTATAATCTATCTTAAGACTAGGACAAGCACAACATCCTGTCCCTGGCTGTCAAGTTATCAATATGAAAGGGTAAACCCATATTTTCATCAATGATCAATTTTTCTACCATGTCGAGAATCGAACTTGGTAATCTTATCTCAGTAGGTAGACACGCTACCGACTGAGCTGAGGTGTCGGACTGTGTTACAAAATGATCAGAACCTAGTATTAAAGCTGGAGTTTATACTAGCTCTGCCTACCCTGGCCACATTCCATGATACGCCACTGTCTAGAAGACTGATTTTAGCTAACCCTACCTGTCATTAACACTCATATGTAAGTCAGCTTAAAGCTAAAGTTATATTTCAATAGTAAGAAACTATTTTAACAGCTGTTAACACCTGTTATAAAAGCTATCAAAACAATTCTCATGTATATAATATATACGTAGGTTTTGTGATTTGTAACCGTCACTTTTCATAGATAGTATCAATATCTATGAAAAAATATTAATAATAAAGTAAAATGTCGTCAATTATGACCGCAAAGTAATATGTTTGTATTTTATAAAATATTTCATCCTAGAGTAATAGAAATAGAATAATTACCTTCGTTGTAGAAAAAAAATTGAATGTTTTTGTTTAAAAACATTAAACTTACCAAATGGCGCTGAGATGAAAATATCGGTGAAGATATAATTATTATTTGCAGCCAATAAAGCAACAGTCTGGAAATACATTGGATTCCTGCTGACGTAGATATCTAAGTTCGAATCTTGTCCTGGTTAAACTTGGGGAAGTTTTCCATATGTCATTCGTCTACTGTGATTTTCTCATTCCATCTCCATGTTGATGCTCTTCACTAAAATAAATAACCGTTCTCGCCTATACTCCTTGGATTACATATTCATTAACCAGGGTGTTAAACATAATCATATAAAAAGTTGTCAACACAAGTATGCAGTAGTATGTTGGTAGGAAACAAATAATCTAGAAAATATAAACACATTTTTTCTACAAGCATTGATAACATCTTACTATATTATAGGTATTGAAATTATCTATCAAAAGAGACCGATTCAGATATCCTGACTTTACGTTTGAATATATAAAAATTATTTAAGCGCTTTTTCTAACTCTCTAGATATTTCACTCTATTTATTATTATTGTTTATTATTATTATTATTATTATTATTATTATTATCACCGCGTCTTACTACCCGTTCGGGTTGTACACACTTACGCTAATGTGTAATGGTAGGGTGATTGTGAGATGAAATGGAGGACCTACAGTTTAACGTGGGATCCGAACCACGGTGGAGGCCTGGCATTCCAGACATTCACAAGTTGTGACTAATACACGTCTTGTCAGAGGTGAAGGAAGGGTTTGGCAATCAGATCAATCTGTGCCGGGACAGAGGATTGAACCCCGGACCAGTCCGACACCTTACCCCTAGACCGCCAGGTCACCCATTTCACCCTATTTGAATCTAACTGTAACTATAAGTGTGATACACACTACCGAACCGATATAACCACATTTATACCATAGTATGGTAGAGTTGGGAAAAATAGGCTCATGTATATAATCTGTGCCCGCATTAGAGTGAAGGGAGGGTAGGAAACCATATAGGAAGATATATCTTTGTAGGTCCAGCCAGAATTAGAGCCCCGATTTGGCTCTCATCAGCCCACTATACCCTGATTCTGTTGGGAATCCCGCTCTAGAAGGCCTTATTTCATATCTAAGTGTTTAGTAATATATTGGTAGGGTAAAGGGCCTTCCGGAACGTAATTCCTACAAAAATGAAGGTACCATCGGCCCGATCTGAGTCCTGTCTAACTCTTTACTCGCAGACTCTCAACTCATCGGAGATGGATTGTTGCTATTTCTGTTGCCATGACAACAGGATGTATTGGCGAGTGATGGAAGATAGAGGACACCAGATACACACACACACACACACACACACACCTGAACGATACCCCGCCCCTTCTCCTCCTTGGAAGTGTTGGAATCAGGGGGTAATTTTGGTCGGAAACAAAGGCATTCAAATAGGGACGGCAACGCGCGTTGCATGAATATTTCAAATCTCTCCACCATGAAACGGTTACAATGGAATCCTTGCCTTTCGTCAGGGGAATATATACGTGTTGCGTTGGTAGGTCTGGATAGTAGTTAGACCTGTGACGTCACTCGCATGCTTGGTCCGAATGTTTGCTCCTCCCCCCTCTTCCCCCCCCCCTCCTTCCGCCCCCTGTTACGCCGCATATGTATTTGAATTTTAAACCACATATTACTTACTACCCATCTGGCCTATCCGTATTTAACTACACAGGTATGGAACTAAAGTTCTAAATTGGGAACTTAACCTAAAACGGGAGAAAACTGTGTAATATATTTTGCCAAGATGTAACATACGTATATTTCAAGTATATTGCGATAGATGTGCGGAAAATTTAATTGATTTAAATGAAAGAAACGATTCAAAAGTAAGGATGTGGTCTAAGACGTCAGACTCGTCTATATGGTTTTACAAGGACGAGAGTGTCAAGGTTCCAATTTTGATCATGTTTCTAATGAAAAAGAGTGAAATTCCTAAACAGTTTTCCCACTCTTTCTTCACATAAATACGGGCACATTTCCTCTTAAATCGTACCTTCCTCATTCCGTGGGTTGTAAATATGCGGGTATCATGAATTGATAGAAGCAGTGATAAAACAAACATTTTCCCTTAACTTTTCTGGGTTTTTTTTTTTTTGTCTTTGAATATTCGACAAAACAGACGTGTAAATCAAAATTAACTTAATTGGAGGTTTCTAATTTCTGGAACTCATTCGTTTGATAGGAATCTCAGTTTGAAAGTGAAATCCCAACAATAGGCATATTTTTACTTTCTAGCTACACCATGTAGAGAAAGCATTGTGATAGTCAATAAATCAAACTCGAGATTTTTATAAATGTCAACGTTTCATAACTCCCTGAAACCGAAAAAGTTGTTTTCAGAGTGCCGGTTGTCTGTCTGTGCATTGGGCTAGAGCCGAAACTATTTGACCGATTGGGCTAAAACTTGGTATCTGAGGTTTTTATAAGGTCACCCCGATCGGTTTTTGGAATTAGATTTCTAACCCTATATTTAAGGGTAGTTTACTCAAGGGCAGAAAGAGAAAAAAATAGATTTTCTCAAAATTCGCTTTAACGATTTTGATTAAATTTTATATCTAGATACTGTTTATCATTATAAACAAGATGGCAGTTGTCATTTTCTCATGAAAATGGCTTTGAGGATACTCTACATGAGGGAAATTTTCATCATGTTTCCACAACTATTTGAGATATGAAATATCTTATTGTTTTAAAGTTGTAGTACTATTAAAAATAAAAATCTTTTAATTGAAAAATATTTTTATAAAACCTATAATTTCTTAGCTATATGCAAATATACGTACTTTTTAATTCAGGTCTTTGAAAATGAATTTGATTCTTATGCTCTTTGGTGGACAAAGATGTTTCTCTTTTCTCAATATTTCTGTAACAGTGTTCCTAGTTCCTATTGCCATAGATTAAGTAAGAGTATATTATATTATTTTATTAATGATATTTCGTTCAGTGTTTCTACAAAAATATATAGACCTATTATTTTATTTCACAAATCTTATGAGTTTTTGATAAGGTTATACCTTCTTCGTTATTATTTTTTATTCCCTTCTCCTGCTAAAGATCTAGTCTTCTATGACGACATATTTCGGTGATGTTACACCATCTTCAGGCCTTATTTATAATAAAGATGATTAATTTTAATCCATACTATCGGAAAGTTTGTGAACTCTTGAAATGTTATATGGAAGAATCTTTTTGTGAATGTTTATTTTGGGATAAAAGCGGGAGAAAGTCTGTGTAGTGCACCGTACTATTTTATTTTTTTTTAAATTCGACCCATTTTACCAACCAAACATTGAAGAGTGGTATATTTTATTAATCATTGTGTTGTTACGTTTTAATAGGTAACTATATCGGGGCAAAGATCTATATAACTCTAGTACAGCACAGATTGAGGTGAATTTGTCGATAGGAATTTGAACGGTGCTCAAAAGTGGCCAATGGTTATTCTGTGTTCGCTAATTGCTCAAACATGTTTGAAAGGACCAACCAACAAAGCCTGTCTCTATCCTTATCCTAATGATTGTCTATCTCTCTCTTACGCCTTTGGAACATAACAGCTAACTTTCTGCTCGTAGTGTACATAGTACGTTATGTCTATCTCGCTTTCAACTTTAGTAACCTTTGTGTGCGGTGTTTGGGTGGACCGCAGCCCATAAGAACTACTAGAGGTAGTAATTGTAGTAGCTATATCCTGAATAGTAAACCTTCAATCAAAAAGGCAACGTCAATATTTTGACAATGGATACCAATTATAATGGATTTCAATCGCTGTTTGTCGGATAAATCACAATCGCCTTTTTAAAATCTACCGTACCCATTATAAAAAGACATGAAAAATCCATAAAATATGATAATAGTTAGTTCTAGTTCGTGAAACATATTTCTAAAATCAACAAAGGAAAATACCCACTTGGGTGCTCTAATGATCTTCACTTTCGCACGTCTCTGCCGATGACGGGAATAATAAGAGTCGAATCCCGGTCTAGTAAACTTAGGGTGGTTTTTACTAAATTTTTCTCTCCCTCCATGCAAATGTGGGTACACATCGTCTAAATTATTCCTTTCACATCCCTACTAACACATTTGCGTAAATGGTACATAAACTTTTAAATCGGACGGGTAGTAAGACGCATATGAACTAACTACACAAATGGGTTAGGGATTAGTAAATTTGATTTAGAAGAAATGTTCACACTTTTTCGGGGATGGAGAGTGGAAAACTATTTAGGAAAAAACACACTCAGTACACCCAACCGAGATTCAAACCTTTATCTTCCTGTTATCGGTAGTCTAGTATATTGCGAGAGTGACGTTTTAAACCATGTGGCCACCGAAGCAGGTGGAATCATCAGTGACTCAGCTATTGGGTTCATTTCCAAGGCTCTTATTATATGATAATAACTGAAGTTTTATGGCATAACAATTTACTCGTGGCCTTCGAAAACAATGGTTAGTTTTAGAAAAGTTCCAAGATAAGACTTTAGCGGAATTAAACTACAAACGTCATTGATGTACAGCCCCTTTGATCCTGAAATTAGACAATCTTACCTTGATGAATTAATATATGACCTAATCTTTGAGATATACCATAGTGTAAAACGTCAAGGTAAGCTTTTTTTATTACAGGGTAAAACGGAATCCAAAAGAATCCTGAATTTCATAGGGAACTTAATTTAAGTGTAAAATTACAACCTGAACACGAGAATCGAACCCGGAACCTTTGACTTTGAACACCACCGATCCATCCTAATTCATCTAGTATCCAAGGCTATCTTTCACTACTTGTTGGTGTGTTGACTCTAATAAATGGTGTCTTAATAAACGGTGGTAGATTTCAGTCGCAAACAATTTCCTTAGTAATAACTTTCCTTCTTCAAACTTCCACTCATCATGACTCTACCATATTTTTAATAAATATCAAAGAATTTTCATAAGCTCTCTTCACTTTCACGGTCTTATTATGTTTGTGTTTACAAAAATCCAGTAAAATGTATTTCACTCAGTTTTCACTTTATCTCGTATTTCTTGTTGTTTTTCGCTGCGATTCCACCACTTTAACTGTCATCTTAACATGAAATGAGTTCCTAGAGATTATTCAAATTGCCTTCCCCCTCTTGTTTTAGGGATTATATTTGCTGCAAACACTTGTTTTTGCCATAGGTCTGCTTAAATCTCGAGAATATTAAGCGTTAAGGTAGAATGAGAAGGAACGCGAATAGAAGCCCTTATTTTTGCTGATTTTTATTCAAAATAAATAAAATGTTGCTATTAAAAAAAATAACTCTTTGGTGTAAGCCCGCAATCGAGCCATACCAACCATCTGTTGGCAAAGATAGTGTCAAATTTTGCAGATAGAGGATGTCATGTGGTTAGCACAACGAACCCTCCGGACGTTAATCTTAGCTTTTTAGACCATATCCGCTAAAAAAATTTATTGAAGTAGCTCCTCAATATTGTCCTCACTAGGCTGAGTTCACCCCATTTCAGAGCCACTGCTTCAAAGAAAAATCTGGAAGCACCGTGGATCGATCCCGCGACCTCTGGATATGCACCCAGGAACTCTGATCGCCTACCACAGAGGCGGTCAAATGTTTCTGTGGTAGATATATTTAGTTTAATTTTATAAATATATTATTCTGAACACTACTTAAATATTTTCTATGAGCATAGCGGCATTAGACAAGAAACTTTAATAAATTGAGAAAGTCCTGGTTGAATTCCGCGATGCCCATGACAGATGTTCAAGAACTTATTTGGTTACTATATTAAATGGGAAACTATTAACTAGCCACACAATTTATCCACTTTATCCTCTCTGTTCTCCTACAGCACCACATCTCAAAGTTCTCCAAATACTTCGTCTCCTTTTTCCTCAGGGTCTATTTCTCAGCGTCATAAGTTTATTCCTCATCTCCAAGTCCAGTTTTCTTGTCAAGTAACATCCTCCTGACCCGCTTCGGTGGCCGCACGGTCTAACGCACTAATCTACTATTGGACTAGACTCTCGAAGACGGGGAGATCGGGGTTTGATCCCGGTCGGGTACACTGAGGGTGGTTTCCCCCTAAATAGTTTGACACTCTCCTTCCACGCAAATGCAGTTGCAATTCCTTTAAATTAACCTTCCTAATACATAACACATTAGTGTAATTAGAACATAGGCGTACAACCCGAATGGGTAGTAAGATGCGGTGCTAAAATAAATCCTCCTTTTTTGAAAGCAGCCATTTTTTTTACTTTATCTCCCGTGTATATACATGACACCCGCCTCGGTGGCGTAGTTGGTTAATGCTCAGGTTCGTGCTGAGCCATACTTCCAAGGACGGTGAGTTCGAGGTTCGAATCTCGATCGGGTGAATTGGGGGCGGTTTTTCCTAAATGGTTTTCCATTTTCCCTCCACATAGATGTGGGTTCACTTCCTCTAAATTCAACCTTCTCATTTCCCAAACCATTAGAGTAATTAGGGAGATAACCCAAACGGGTAGTAAGAAGTGATACTAATATTATTATATACATGACTCATGACATTACTGTGAACAGACTGGGCGACAGGGCATCCACCGATAATCACTTCCATAAACTGTTGAAATTAAAAAAAAACAATTTTTGGATCTATGGATTTTATTCATTATAAGATCTGGAAAAAATAGATTATACTATCAATTTGTATTTCTCTCAAAGTATTGGCACGGTCAGCAAACAAATATTTCAGAACGTGATTTTCAAAACATATAGGCCTACCACACCCATATATCGCAGTGAAGCTAGTGGACACACATAAAAAGTACAGGGGGAAAAGAAGGAAATTCTATTTTTAACTAAATCTAGATAGCTATGCCATCTATTATACAATCATGAGAACTTTCTAATGCACTTTATATAAATTTTGCTTAAAAGAAGTCTCTATCAGTTTTAAATTAATTTTTTGATAAAAGTACTTGCTGGGGTCCTCATGTGGTCTACTATATGAAATATGTTGTCCTAATATGAAATTATAAATCTAATATATTGTGATGATGATATTTACTTATTTAAATAATAACTTTAACAGTTAATTTTGCAAAGAAAAACTTTTTTTTTTGGCACCACGTCTTGCTACACTTTCGGATTATACACAAATTACGCTAATGGTTTTAAGGATTATGGAGGTTATATTTATAGGAGCTATACCCGTATTTGCGTGCGGGGAGAATGGAAAACCATTTTGGAAAAAACCCTCAGTACACCCGACCGAGATTCGAACCTCAATATCCCCGTCATTGGCAGTCTAGTCTACTGCGAGAGTAGCGCGTTATACCACGTGGCCACCGAGGTGGGTACAAGCCAATCTTGTTACCTTTCAGGTAAAACTGAGTGTACGTTCTGTTAAATACAAGGTACAAGCAGTCTAGTCACACAAATAGCAACTTTAATTGAAAACATTGACAAGCTCCTGCGTTTTATAGTATCTAATAGCCTATGTCATTGATTGTACTTTACTAAGATATACGTTTCCTTTTAGGATAATAGGGCCAAAGCTGTAAGGACAGAATTATCAGGAAAAGAATATGATTACTAACGGTTTTTAATTTTTGTCAAAATAACTTTTCTAGGACTCATCGGACACGAATGGGGCAAGTCATATTACCAACACGAGACCTTTTAAAGTCTACCCCCCTATTTCCCTGGACATAACAAGATAGTGAGCCACGCTAACCACATGGGTGCACCCGTGTTTGTCGCAGGATTCAGCGACCCGTACTGCATGCTGGGTATCCAACCGGGGAACATCGCCCCACCGTCACCTCAGCCGACGTCCCAGCGAGAGACGCCTCCGGGGTCGCCCAGGAACCCGGCCAACAGCAGGACCTTGTCTGACAGCGGCGTCGAGACGGACGCCTCTTCCAAACACGACTCGCCGCATGAGAAGCTGCGCAAGCATCACAGGTATGTCCACACGAGAAGATGCATAAACCTCACAGGTATGTGAATACGAAAAGTGACACTAACCTCATTGGTATGTCGGCACTAGAAGCTGCTCGAAAATCACCGGTATGTCCATACTAGAAGCTGCACAAATATCACAGGTATGTCCCCACTAGAAACTTCTCAAGCATCACAGGTATGTCCCCACTAGAAGCTTTTCAAGCATCACATATATGTCCCCACTAGAAGCTTCTCAAGCATCACAGGCATGTCCCCACTAGAAGCTTCTCAAGCATCACAGGCATATCCCCACTAGAAGCTTCTCAAGCATTACAGGTATGTCCCACTAGAAGATACTCAAGCATCAAAGGTTTGTCCCCACTATAAGCTTCTCAAGCATCACAGGTATGTACACACAAGTTGCGCCGACCTTACAGAAAGCCTCGCAAACCTCACAAGTGCATCAGTGTTACCATGGTAAATACTATAACTTCACAGCTACCTTTCCATGTTAATATATCAGAACTACCATCTTAAAAACACCAATTATAATGCTAAACTATATATCTGCCAATGTTCCCGCCAAGTTCATCAGTACTACCACTGTAAAGACACAAAATATGATAAATTGTTATCAGTTTCCGCCTGAGCTTCAAACGCAAGGAGCACAGCTCGTATGGTCGAGATAGAAGGGAACACAGAGATAGTATATCAACAGCTGTTCCCGCCAAATTCATCAGGGCTACCACCGTTAAGCCACAAACTCTCAACCCACGCTGGAATGAAAAATTCAGATTGTAAGTCATGACTGAGTTCTGTTCTGTTTCTGAGGGCTTTAAAAAACTGTATATTTGTAGTTCAGCAAAGTTGAATGCTTGCAAATGAATATTTTTAGATGTGAATTTACATTTAAACCTTTATATATATATATATATATATATACAAAAACAATACCGAAAAAGTATATATTGTAGAGCAGCGGTTCCCAAACTGTGCTCCGCAAAACATCTCCAAGTGCTCCTCGAATAGATTGGAAATAAAATTAAATAAAATGTGACACGATATCAAACTGTGAATTTGTGCGTCCATGAACCACAGTTCAGTATTGGGTAGAAATTATTTACAGATTGCACGTGGCGAAACCAGACAGAGAGACTAGAGGGTGCCAGTTAACCCCGTCTCTTTGAGAACTTTACAGCGTTTTCAGATACGATTGTTTGCTTCGACACCTTTCCAGAATTTTCTGGGAAGTTTCTATCGCATATTAAAAACTTGTGTTTTTTCGCACCTTCAGTCAGTTGAAGTTCAGTCAGTATACAGTCAAGAGTCGAAACAAATCAAGTAGCAGTGGAATGTTATTTATTTGAGTGTCGGTAAAGCCAACCTTGCCTCGGAGCAGTATGAGTGCTTGAATGATTTGAAATCAGATTCTGCGGTAAAAGAGAATTTTGCAACTAACAAGTCACCATCAGAATTTTGATGTCAACTACGAGATGAATTTGAAGTTTTGTTAGATGGAGCGAAAATAATCCTTCTTCCCTTTGCAATAACTTACTTATGTGGATCAGGATTCTCTGCCTATGTGGCTACTAAAACAAAAGATCCCGGATCAATGCAAAGCCAGATATTTGGTTGCAGCAGTCCCATCCCTCTCATTGGAATTTAAGTTCTCGGTATATCTTTTTTTCTTTTTTTTTTTTTT
>CABFWB010000192.1:91612-105004 GCA_902151455.1 Timema bartmani
ATCCTGGATTTTCCTGGGGGGGGGGGGGTGAGGAACGTGGGTGCTCTCATCGGAATCGGCTCGGGAAGGAGGGGCACCTGAAGAAATTTTGACATAAAAATACTTCAAAATTTGAGAGTAAATATTTGAGTAATTTCTCAGTGCAACGCTAAACTTGAGAATAATCCTCTAATGAAGACTATAACTTGAAATTTGCGATTAGTATTGAAATGTATTATAAGCAAATAATAAGAATATCAACAAATAGTCATTATTAAGAGGGAAATAAGTTTAAACACTATAAAAATTATTATATATATATAGTTTTAAGCTGTTCAATCAACTAGACAAAATAGATGGAATTTTTCAGATTTCGTACCGTCGAATTTTAACTCCACTCTATAGTATAGCTAGTTATTTCTAATTCTAAATCGAAATTTTACAACTAAACCATACTAGCACGTTATGTGTGTGGTATTATTCAAAGATTTTGTTCAAAGCACGTTATTTAAAAGTAAATTTTTTTAAAGATATTTATTTATTATTAATCATGGAAATAGTAATAATAAAAATGATCAAATCTATTTAAACCTAAACCTAAGGTTTGTGCAACAAGGTGAGAGGCGCGCAACTTAAATTTTGGTGATTTCAATAATGCCTATTTTCACCCTTTTATTACTTATTGTGATTGTCTTAAGTATTTATAATAATTATCATATATTAATCATTTAATAATATTAACAATAAAAATTTTGAAAAATAAAATCTGGTTAGTGAGACAATAAAATTAGTAGTGATTTTAACATTGATTTAATTGATTAAATTTATTGAAGGGGGCGCGCGCCCTGACTCCCCGTCCTGGATCCACCCCGGTACAGAAATGATCTATTTATCTCATTTAAGACTCAATAGTCAATAATTAGCTATTGTATTGGTCAAAATATATAAAAGAGAAATTTAATAGCAATGCGATAACTACAAAACGGGCATCCCTTAATAAAATGCTAAAAATGTTAACCGGAAGTCAAAATTTTAATACGAGGTTTTAACCCTTGGGGACTCAATATTGATTTTTTATATGTCCAAATATACAAATGAAGACGTTACTTCTTTAAAAATAAAATTTAAAAATTTAAAACCGTGATTCAAAAAATGTTTTACGTATGTATAGCGCAATTTTTTCTAGGGTCCGCTAGTGTATATTATATTACGAATTTTGAGTAAATATTTCCATTTTCAAATAATAGAGGGAGACTTTGTGTTGAGCTCCGTTACATTTATTTTCTTTATACCCTCGAATTATATATACAGAAGGTTTGGAAACTCATAGTCCAAATTGCACATATAGTTTGTTTGAACCAAAAGTAATACAAAATCTTTATACACTTATATCCTGAAAACTATGCTGATACCATTACATTGTGTTCAAAGTTTTGGCATACAACGCCTTGAGATCAAAGCTGTTCAAGCATGCGTGTACAACAGGTTGTATAGGAGTGATATATATATATATATATATAAGTTTATTCAGATCGCCAGGTTAAATATAATACAGGTTGTAAGGGTGACAAGACACGCATCTCTATGTAATGGACTTGGATCGGTGACGCCAAATGGCGACGCTAAGAGGTGAGACCATTAATCCATCATTGTTTAAAGAGTAACCCACTTTTCACCAATGATAAATATTCCGGCCATGTCAGGAATCAAAACCGGGACCCTTAGCTCACTATACAGACAAGCTAACAGCCGAGATAAGGTGTCGGACCTGGAGATAATCAAGAGAAGAAAGCATGGTCGTGTGATAAAACACATTCCGTGTGAAGAAGGGGTAATTAGCTAGTATATTATAATGTAAAGTTTTGCTATTTTATAGAAATATTGGTTTACTATCACCCAGGATCTTATTTTATATTGACCTACTGAAATATGTTATTTTAAGTAAACCCAATTTGGTGGCGGAATAGTATAAGGCGTCACTCGTGTTACGGGAATATCGGGGCTCAAATCCCGGTCGGGTCTACTGAGGTCGTTTTTTCCTAAATAGTTTTCCTACTCGTCTTTCATGCAAATGCGGGTAGATTACCTCTAAAATGCTTCCTTCCTCATCTCTACCCTATTAGAGTAAATATTTTATACATTATTTTTTCATTTATTTGAGGTATTTTAAGTTCACTTTCTGAACTGAATGATTTTATCAGCACACGACTTATAAACGAGCTTAAATATAGAACAGACACAACATCCAGTCCCCAGGCAATTAATTCATCATTATGAAAAAGAAAACCCACATTCTACCTATGATACATTTTACGGCCATGCCAGTCATTGAACCCAGTACCCTTAGCTTGGCAGACAGACACGCGTGGAGAATGTTGAGTTTATGTTTGTGTGTGCGTGCGTGCGTGCAGGGATCACGACGACGAGTCGTCCGTCTTCGACGCTGTCAGCAAGTTGAATGAGGTGCGAGGCGTCAAAGGGCTTGGGAGGTTTTTCAAACAGATCGCCCAGAGCGCTCGTTCCGGGAGTCAGGACGACTTCCTGGGCTGCGTCAACGTCCCTCTGCAGGTCAGACTCACTTACTATACTGGAATGCACTGTGTAATTTTACAGGTTACACTCACTTACTATACTAGAATGCACTGTGTAATTTTACAGGTTACACTCACTTACTATACTAGAATGCACTGTAAAAATTGTCACACTCACTTACTATATTGGAATGCATTGTATAAACTGTCATACTCACTTACTATACTAGAATGCATTGTATAAACTGTCACACTCACTTACTATACTAGAATGCATTGTATAAACTGTCACACTCACTTACTATACTAGAATGCACTGTATAAACTGTCACACTCACTTACTATACTAGAATGCATTGTATAGATTGTCACACTCACTTACTATACTAGAATGCATTGTATATCTGTCACACTCACTTACTATACTAGAATGCATTGTATATCTGTCACACTCACTTATTATACTAGAATGCACTGTATAAACTGTCACACTCACTCACTATACTAGAATGCACTGTATAAACTGTAACACTCACTTACTATACTAGAATGCATTGTATAGATTGTCACACTCACTTATTATACTAGAATGCACTGTATAAACTGTCACACTCACTCACTATACTAGAATGCGCTGTATAAACTGTAACACTCACTTACTATACTAGAATGCATTGTATAGATTGTCACACTCACTTACTATACTAGAATGCATTGTATATCTGTCACACTCACTTATTATACTAGAATGCATTGTATAGATTGTCACACTCACTTACTATACTAGAATGCACTGTATAAACTGTCACACTCACTATACTAGAAAGCAAACTGCAAACTGCAATTTAGCTAAAGATTATTATTGTAATTTTAAAGTGTAGACCACTCAGTTATATACAAGTCTGAACGTAATTCTTTCCTCCAAGCAGGACATACCCTCGACGGGCCTAGATTGCTGGTACAAGCTCGAGGCTCGAACCCAACGCTCCAACATCCAAGGACGCATCAGACTGAAACTGTGGCTGTCCACGAGGGAGGACCGCGGCAACTCCGAGGAGGACAACTGGTCAGAGATCCGTCAGCAGGAGAGACTTCACGCCATCTTCATCAACTATGAGCTTGCGAGGTTCCAGGTCAGTGGCGTGCGCAGTCAGTTTCGTGTCTTACTGGGATATCCACGTGTTTACAATCAGGGGGAGGCAAAATTTGGAGGGAGTGTATCCGAATTAAATTGGAGAGAGAGTGAAATATATATTTAGGGTGAACTACCCTAAGTACACGCAGCTTGACTGTAAGGCTGACCTCCCCGTCACAGGCAAACCATATAAAACTTTGTTGACGTTTACTCCGCGTGGTTCAATTAAAGAAGGAGTGACCCGCTTCGGTATCCGCATTATCGCCAGTAGACTAGACTGACGATGACGGGAAATCAAGGTTCGAATCTCGGTTGAATGTACTGAGGGTGGTTTTTCCCCAAATCGTTTACCACTATCCCTCCACTCAAATGTGAGGTACAATACCTATAAATATAGCCTTCCTAATCCTTAAAACTATTAGCATAATTAGTACATAAGCATAAATCCCGAACGGGTGGTAAGACGCGATGCTAAAAAAAAGTAGTGGACAAATGTTTGGAAAAAAACACCCTCTGTACCCCCCCCGCCCCAACCCCCTGGATTCAAATCAAAACCTGACCAAACAGTCACAAGTTTAAACCAAACTAGATTCTCTTGACGTTTATTCCGCATGATTCACTTAAGCAGGTACCTCATTTATTTAAAGAAACAGGAGAACATATTTTTTTAAATACCCTCTATACACCTTTAATAGATTCAAACCCCGATTACCCTGTTACAGTAAAACCAGACTGGACTCACTTGGCGTTTAGTCTGCGTGGTTCACCGGTCGTGGGTATCGCATTTACTTAAAGAGGGTGTAGAAATAATGTATTAAAAAATCGCCCCTCTACACCTCTCTGTGATTCCAAATCGGATCTACTCGTCACCATTAAAACAGACTATATGACTGACGCATTTAACCGCGTGTCCATCAGTGCCAGTAAGAATCGCCTTAAAATTGAAATAAATGTGTGGTTTAAGGAGGTATAAACAATCATTTGCTGACAAGTACTATCGAAAATAAAAACTATCACAAAATTTGACTGTAATCTTAATATATATAATTCTTCTGTACGTGTGTATGTCACTGAACTCCTTCTAAACGGATGGACCGATTTTGATGAAATTTTTTGTGTGTTTGAGTGGGTCCGTGGATGGTTTAGATTCACAATTGGACCCGGTAGGTGGCGCTGCAATCGGGTTCTAGAATTTATTTTTAATTTTTTAGGGATTTTTTTTGGGGGGGGGGATTTTTTTTTAGATTCTTTGCATTTAAGAACATGTAACCTCAAAATTTCACCCCCAATATTTATAATAATGAATATAATATTAATAATTGACCGTTAAAAAAATCATAAGTTCATCAATAATTGACCGTTAAAACCTTCTGAAAAGTTCATGAATAATTGAACTTCTGAGAATAATTCATAGCTATGTTTGGTTTTTGATACAGCTGATATTTGTGGAGTTGTGGGCGAAATGCCAAAAATGAAAAGATGTTTTATTTTGTATGTTGTCTTGACAAACACAGAATTTGTAATATTTGTGTTACTCACTAATTGGAGTTCATTGTTAATTTGTAATTGTGATGATTACATAGTATTTGTTTTATTATCGAAATCAATTATGCCACCCAAACGAAAAGCCAATGTTCGGGCAGGACAACGTCTGTCGGGTCCGCTAGTTTCAATATAAAACCCAATGATAATAATTTTTTTACACTTCCCCTCCACGTAAATTTCTTCCTTTATTCTACCTTCCACTGTTGATGTAAATCTGCAGATATCCCGGGCGGGTAGTGAGTTAGACAATGGGGGCTGGAGGGGATTAAAGTTTAATATATCATTATGCTAGACCCTGAGCACAGGGTCGGCCTTTGCAGTTCAGTGGTAAAGCAATAGCCAAGCTTCCCGGACTCATTTATGTGTCCAGGTGTGATTTTTAAATACATTTATGTTAAATAAAGTTATCCTTAAATAAAATTAAAAAAAGTTTTTGATGAGATAGCTTTTATAATACACAATAGTGTGTTTAAGGTGTCAGAATAGTCGAGTAGAAATTCACTAATACCTTAAACCGAGTAGGTTAAAACGCAGTAGGTGGAGCTGTCTGTCAGTATTAGAACAGACGGGGGAGGAGTATAATACAAATATCAATAAAATATGTGTTGTGACCCCAGTATTAAATGACATAATTCGATTCTTAAAAAGACATTCTACACTCAAATGCCCGGGAAACAGAAGATAACTGATATTAAAGTCCTAATGAAAAGTTAAAATTGTAGATTTGGAGAGTTATCAGAGTGAAAAATTTAAAGTTTTAAACTATATCTACAAGTCTATATAATAGTTTAGTGTTCATTCAGCAAACACCAAACTCGTTTATTGTTAAAGGCTTTATCAATATTTTAACCGAAGGGTGTCCTGTAATTTAATAACTACTTTTTCTCTTCATTTAAAAAATGTCTTATCTAATGCCGCTCATTACAGAAAATATTCAACAACTGTTGATATCACGATGTTACTTTTTATGTCCACTACTGTTTCTAGCCTGTGGCCTGGGTCAGTTTTTTTATTCGAGCTATATATTCTTCACTACCGGCTTGCTAGGCCTTTCGTAGCTTAATATACCTTATACTCTAGCTTAAGACTAGGACAAGTACAACATCCAGTCTCCGGCCGTTAATTTATCACTGTTAAAGGGTAAACCTACATTTCACCAATGATAAATATATCGACCATGCTGGGAATCGAACCCGGGACCCTTAACTCAGTAAACAAACACGCTACCGACTGAGCTGAGGGGTCGGATTGATATCGTATATTTCTAATGGAGCAATTTTTTTATTTATTTTTTTGATCAAATAATGTTTTGCTCCGAAAACTTTTGCAAAAAAAACCACTTTTAACACGTTCCCTACACTCCCGTCTTAAATCTCTCATCCACCATTTAAAGTTCTTTTTGATGCAGTTATGTTAAGCAGAAATTTATGATTGCGTCCTTGTACTCATTCTCCAAGGGCCCTATTAAAATAAGTATGAGCGCCTGCAAAGTTTTAAATATGCATTCCCGTTCAAAGGCGCAGTCTAAGATGCTGCATATTCGTTTATAGCTCAAGGCGTGTCGCCATCTCATGAATTTATACCCCATAAACTAAGTTTGTCAGTCAGTTTCTGTGATCCGTTTAGCTATGAATAACCACGCAGTATTTAATTTTACTTTAAAAGTTTGAAGTCATTTAAACAGTATTTTTAATGACGTTATAAGAGTTTCTTAACCATTTAATTTGATTTGTAGAAATAAAGCCCGGGTATTTAGTGTGACGTCCCAATTAGTTCCCAAGTCGTGTTCCAAAATAATTATATAGTAATAATACAATGACGGGTATGAAATATAAATTTTTTTTTAGCGCCGCGTCTTACTACCCGTTCGAATTATACGCTTAAGTACTAATTACGCTAATGGGTTAGGAATTGGGAAGGTTGAATATAGAGGAAGTGAACCCGCATTTGCGATGGAGGGAGAGTGGAAGACCATTTAGGAAAAAAAACACAGCTCACCCAATCGAGATTCGAACCTCGATCTCCCCGTCCTCGGCAACCGAGCTCAACATGACTAGCGGGCTAGCTAACTACGCCAACGAGGCGGGTATGAATGAAATAGAATTTAAAATATAATATAATATAATTAAAAAATGTCCTAACTTTAGTATGAGCCCTGACTATTTATTTTTGTGTGATGTAATGTAATCTATTATAATAAAAGGAAGTGTTTGTCTGTGTGTGTTTGTGTGCGATGCCCAGCCAAATCTACAGCACGCAGATATCTGAAATGTTTAACATAGGTGGACGGAAGGGGGTCCGAGTGCACCCCAAAACAGAATTTTTAAATTTTGAATTAGCTTTCTAAACAGGCTATTTTCAACAAATTTTTGAAGAAAATATTTTTAATCTGGTTTAGAATCATGTTTCAAAATGAAATCGGGCACCATGGGAGGCTGGGGGAGGGGGGGGCTTATATAATTATTATACCACAATGGATCACGGACAACGTCGTGCGGAATTGCTAGTATTAAATGTTAATAAGTATAGGCTATCCAGCATTAGAGTGGTGATAACTGACGGATAACAAAAGCTACCACATCTACTTTCATGTATCCATTAGTCAAACCATATCATCTGTAAGACCATGTGTTTAGTTGCCATCACGTTTGGCAATCAGAACCTTCATGCCAAACGATTTGTTTTAGTTATTCAGTAGTGAATGGCTGCTGAAAAAGTGAGGTTTAAATGCGAATCCAATAGCTCATTATTGGGAAAGAAGTGTCTTAAGTTGGTTTAGAGTGTGGGTCGAGTGACGAAGCAAATATATATGAAGGTAGAGTGTGTGGATCAAAAGGTAGGATTAGGTCATGTAAGACATGGTTGAATGGTGTAGACTGTAGACGAATGTCTGAAAAAGAGAAACGTTAATAGTTTTAAGAATAAAAGAGCATGTATGACTCGGTGAATGTATAACATTGAAGCAAAGGAAGTATGCAAGGATAGAGAAGTGTGGAGAAAGTTAGTGAGGATGGATTAAGTACGAAGGTGTTTTGACTTTCTCGCTATCTTACAGGTAGAGAAATTATTGTGATTGTCAAAAAATCTATAGTAAAAATAATCAAAGGATTAAATTAATTTAATTTCTCAAATCGTAAAAATATAGGTTGGTGTAAGATCTTAAGAGATCCCTTACGTGGGAGGAACGAGGGTTGAAGATCATGAAAAAAAAACCTTACGTAATTTAAGGACGTCCCACTTAAACACAGAAGTTGTTCCCGAGTGTTTCAACTTTCGAAACTATGGATTGGGGGAGGGGGGAGCGGAATCCTCAATTTCCTTGTTCTGATCCCGTGCCCTGGTCGTGTTGTTCTTAACGCAGGGCCCCTCGTGGGAATGGAACGGGGAACTGCCACACGTGGCCCTCACCATCTTACACCAACACGCCATCCAAGGGGACGTGACCGAGCTCCAACTGGCCATGGTCCGCTGGATATCCTACTCCAGGAAAGCCCTGGAGCGCCCCTTGGACTACAGGATACTGTACCGGCTGCTTCAAGAGTTGGACCAACACTGGAGCATGGAGACTCTTTCCAAGGAGGAGGTATGGTGACCTATTGCTCATAGGCAGACTATACCAGGATAGATTATCTCACTATTCCCTATCTGGATCAAGCATTAACAGAAGGAATACATGGATATAGTAGATCTAGAAGAGGTTCTTTCTCTATTCTTCATCTGGAACAAGCACTAACAGAGGGAATACATGCGTAGAGTAGATCTAGTACAGGTTATTTCTTTATGATTTATCTTAAACAAGCACTAACAGAAGGAATACATGTGTAGATTAAATCTAGGAGAGGTTCTTTCTTTATGCTCTATCTTAAACAAGCACTAACAGAGGGAATACAAGGGTAGAGTAGACGTAGGGGAGGTTTTCTCTATTCTTCATCTGGAACAAGCATTAACAAAAGAAATAAATAAGTAGAGCGGGCGTGGAAGAGGTTATTTCTATTCCCTACCTGTAACAAGTACTAACAGAAGGAATACATACGTAGAGCAGGCGGGGGAGAAGTTATTTCTATTCCCTACCTGTAGCAAGCACTTACAGAGGGAATACGTAGGCAGAGCAGGCGTGGGAGAGGTTTTTTTCTATTCCCTACCTGTAGCAAGCACTAACAGAGGGAATACATGCGTAGATTAGATCTAGGAGAGGTTATTTATTTATACTTTATCTTAAACAAGCACTAACAGAGGGAATACATGCGTAGAGTAGACCTAGGAAAGGATCTCTCTAGTATTCACCTGTAACAGGCACTAACAGAGGAAATACATGCGTAGACTTGCTATCAATAACGTGTTCTTTTAGCGATATTGCTAACTGGGTATCTTGGTTTGAGTTATTAAGCAGCTGTTTAACGCGATTAATGAGTTCTTCCTTTTTTTCCACGGATATATTTGCAGGCACTTAATGATATTAGGTAGTTATTTCTTAGAGTTAGAATTTTAGCAAACCCTTTTATTTTATAAAATACTTTGTCCAAAGAAACTTTAACACATCCCATTAGTTAATTAATTTGCTTTTAATTACAAGAACAGACTTAATTGTTTACATAGTAGCGGTAATGTTCTTTTTATGTGTGTTTTCCTTTAGGTATAATTTTCAACCATGTAAAGTGAGCTATTTATCTTTTGAATGAGACAATACATTAAAGTTGAGAGTCAACATAAAATGAGCCCAGTATTGGAAAGATTAGCCAATACTAATGTACAGTTAACCAGAGGATGGCCGGATGTACTAATCGTACATCCTTTCCGTGGAGGCTCTTTCCATGTCCCGATGAGATGAGGTGACGGTAGGAAGTATGAGGGTGTGGAACCAGTGGAAACACTTAAACCTAACTGACCAAGCCCTGGTAACCGGTGGGGTAGTTCCTCTTAAGGGAAAATAAACAATATCCCAGCTGCGAATCGAGCCCCAGACCCCTAGGCTCGGAGTCAGATGCACTGACCGCTACACCACGGGTTCGATTAGCCTCAAAGTGAATGGGTTTATACGTTTGTTCAACTAGCAGGCGCTTCCACGTAGTCGTTTTGTCTTGGAAGCCTTGGTTTGATCTTTACTAGAAGGACAAAAACCAATTGTTTCGGGGAACTAGCTAGTTATGGATCACATATAATTAATACAATGTCGGAAAGGCTGCGCGTTTATATTCAAATCAGACGCTGTCCTAGGTTAATTTAACCAATTAGCCATGTTTTAGTATAACTTCCCAAATAAATTGTTCCGTCAAATCTTAGGTAATGTTTTTCTTGTGAAATTTCCACAAAAATTCATCAAATAAAAAATATGTCCATAGACGTACCGAATCACAATATTCAATGAACACAAATAAAATAATTAATAAACAAATTTAAATATAAATATTTTGTAAATAAAAACGCGATTCGTCGGTTGATGATGGGATGCGTGTCCTTGATAGTGTCAAAGAGATACATTTTTTGGGGGTTGGAGGTGGGGTTAGGGTGGACCTCTACAACTTACTATACCAACTGAGCTATTTGCCACGTATTTATACCAAGGAGGTAAGGATGAGGAAGGTTTAACTCGAGGGGAACCTATCCGTGTTAGTCAGCGAAAAAGTATCAATAGCTGTCAGGCCACACGGCTTAAAATAAAATGATCTGTGTCGTCTGGAAATACTTATCTATTATATCTAATCTTATACCCCTTTCACCCTTCACCTACAACAACCTTTTGTCATGTCAATAAGAACGAGGGGAAAGAAAATTACGAAATTTTTCATCTCAAGGTGAAGAGGAAAGCTGCTAGTTCTCAAATATATTAAAATTGTCTATTGTGCGCCTATCAAAAAATTACTATAATTGTTAGAAGAAGGCTAAATCTAGAGCCCTTTTTCAACCAGCCTAGTCACATAGCTCTGCAAATATGTTATAAATTCGTTGAAAATGAGATGTCAGATTTTCACACACTTGTTTCTATTGATAAAACCTTAACTACAAGGTTGGTAAAGAAAATCTCGTAGAATCTTTAGACTTTTTTTTGGCGTGAACCATATTTTAAAATAACGAATCGTAGAATTAAATATTGAGTTAGAACTGAACGTCTGCACGGCAATTTCTTCTTTACCGAGGCGGCCACCTTAAGTCGTCAATAACCCTTGTGGAGAACATTCTGATGAAAACCTTTTCTCCTCAGGAGGAGTGTCTGGCAGAGTCGTTCAACATGTTCCTCGACTACTCTCTTCAGTTGCTGCGCAAGCATCGTCAATTGTTCCTGTCTCACTTGCGTGTGGCGACATGCCGCCTGGACTACCTGCTCAGGTTGGTGTGATTAATTTCTGAGTGCCGCCACAATGGTGGGTACAATTGCCTGCTATATATCACCACCATGATATATACTATTGCCTGCTATTTGTCGCCAAAATGGTGGGTACTATTGCCTGCTATATATCACCACTATTATATGTACTATTGCCTGCTATCTGTCACCACTATGATATATACTATTGTCTGTATCTGTCACCACTATGATGTATAATATTGCCTGCTATATATCACCACTATGATATATACTATTGTCTGCTATCTGTCACCACTATGATATATACTATTGCCTGCTATATATCACCACTATGATATATACTATTGTCTGCTATATATCACCACTATGATATATACTATTGTCTGCTATCCGTCACCACTATGATATATAATATTGCCTGCTAGCTGTCACCACTATGATATATACTATCCACTATGATGTATACTATTGCCTGCTATCTGTCACCACTATGATATATACTATTGTCTGCTATATATCACCACTGTGATATATACTATTGTCTGCTATATATCACCACTATGATATATACTATTGTCTGCTATCTGTCACCACTATGATGTATAATATTGCCTGCTATATATCACCACTATGATATATACTATTGCCTGCTATATATCACCACTATGATGTATACTATTGCCTGCTATCTGTCACCACTATGATATATACTATCCACTATGATGTATACTATTGCCTGCTATCTGTCACCACTATGATATATAATATTGCCGGTTATCTGTCACCACTTAATTAAATTTGTCACAGTTTTCCGATGTAGGTTGCAACTAAGTTTTGTACACTTTCTAAGACACTGAGCAGCTAAAATTGATAACTCTTCTCGCTGCGTGATGTAACTAAGAACACCTGCGAGTAAAATTACAAACGTGCCTTTAAAGGATTACGGTAACATCCAAGCGGTCATATTATTACGACTCCTCAGAAGTTACACCGGGTTTTGTAGGTATAATATTATTATACTTGTATCTCTGTTGAAAGAATTATTATTTTTCTTTGTACTGTCTTTGTACAGGTCCTCTTCCTTGCCCAAATTGAGTCCTTTATCTCTCTCATATCCTATCAGCATCTTCGTTCTTTAGATCCTGAAACTTTATCTTATTTCCCTGTTTCTGGTCATTCATAAGTTGTGTTCATGATATTCCTGGTGCCTTTCTTCCTTCCACCTTGCCTTATATGACGTCACTCGCTAAGCTCTTTCTTTTCATAATGTGATTCACAACCTTTGTCGTAGAATCGCCTGAAAAATTGCTCTCTCTTCATTTAAACTATTAGTAACTTATTCAATAGTCGACCGATCTGTCTACTTGATCGTCTCTAGTCTCCTCCAGAGCCATAACACTATAGTAAAATTATAATATAGGGTAGGGTGATCCAACCTTTTTCATCCTTAGGGCCAGATCTGATTATTATCAGTTTGCACCAAGGGCCCATGATATATTTAGTAGTCCCATTATCTCACTATAGACTTACAAATAACACTTAATAAACAATTACTTTCAATACTTATATATAACTTATATTTTTGTTTGTTAGAATCTTTCAAACTTTACTAAAAAAAAGTTTATTTATCTCCCAAAAATGTATTATGAAATGTGTACGTACAAATAAAGATTTTTATTTGAATCATTATATCTCTTTTAGGAAAAATCTCTTCTTGCTTTTTGAGGTGATTTGTAATATATTCCGAAGAAGGTACAGGAAAGGTGGATAGAAAACATATAAAAGGGAAAGAACACAATATGGCTTTTAGAGTGAAAAAGAACACAGTTCACACTTTACATTGCTGCCACTGAACAAATAGCTAACGGCTGCCGCTTTAAGAAAATCAATCGTTACCT